>JAODAL010031023.1:0-49068 GCA_025379985.1 Phyllomedusa bahiana | reverse complement strand
GGTTTAAAAAGATTTTTTTTTCCAGACTTTTTAATCGGGGGTCAGCAGGTTTGGGGCCATGCTTGGCCCAGGACGGTTATTCAATGTCCAGGGGAAACAAAAAATGGGGTTGAAAGACCTTTTTTTCCCGGACTTTTTAATCTGGGTCATGCAGGTTTGGGGCTCATGCTGTGGCCCAGCACAGGTATAGGTAATGTCCAGTTCAACTAAAATGGTGGTTGAAAGACTCCTTTTTCCGGCACTTTTTAATCTGGGGTCATGTAGGTTTGGGGCTCATGCTGTGCCCCAGGACAGGTATAGTCAATGTCCAGTTCAACTAAAATGGTGGTTGAAAGACTCTTTTTTCCGGCACTTTTTAATCTGGGGTCATGCAGGTTTGAGGCTCATGCTGTGGCCCAGGACAGATATGGTCATATGTTCAGTTCAGCTAAAATGGTGGTTAAAAGACTCCTTTTTCCGGCACTTTTTAATCTGGGGTCATGTAGGTTTGGGGCTCATGCTGTGGCCCAGCAGAGATATGGTCATATGTTCAGTTCAGCTAAAATGGTGGTTAAAGACTCCTTTTTCCGGCACTTTTTAAATCTGGGGGTCATGCAGGTTTGGGGATCATGCTGTGGCTCAGGACAGGTATAGTCAATGTTCAGTTAAACTAAAATGGTGGTTCAAAGACTCCTTTTTCCTTCACTTTTTAATCTGGGGTCATGCAGGTTTGGGGCTCATGCTGTGGCCCAGGAAAGTATAGTCAATGTCCGATGAAACTAAAATGGTGGTTTAAAGACTCCTTTTTCCGGCACTTATTAATCTGGGGTCATGCAGGTTTGGGGCTCATGGTGTGGCCCAGGACAGGTATAGTCATATGTCCAGTTCAGCTAAAATGGTGGTTAAAAGACTTATTTTTCCGGCTCTTTTTAAATCTGGGGGTCATACAGGTTTGGGGCTCATGCTGTGGCCCGGGACAGGTATAGTCAATGTCCAGTGAAACTAAAATGGTGGTTCTAAGACTCCTTTTTCCGGCACTTTTTAATCTGGGGTCATGCAGGTTTGGGGCTCATGCTGTGGCCCAGGACAGGTATATTCAATGTCCAGTGAAACTAAAATGGTGGTTCAAAGACTCCTTTTTCCGGCACTTTTTAATCTGGGGTCATGCAGGTTTGGGGCTCATGCTGTGGCACAGGACAGGTATAGTCAATGTCCAGTTCAACTGAAATGGTGGTTGAAAGACTCCTTTTTCCGGCACTTTTAAAATCTGGGGGTCATGCAGGTTTTGGGCTCATGCTGTGTCCCAGGACATGTAAAGTCTATGTCCAGTGAAAAAAAAATTGTGGTTGAAAGACTCCTTTTTTCCGGCACTTTTTAATCTGGGGCCATGCAGGTTTGGGGCTCATGCTCTGGCCCAGGACAGGTATATTCAATGTCCAGTGAAACCAAAATGGTGGTTCAAAGACTCCTTTTTCCAGAACTTTTTAATCTGGGGTCATGCAGGTTTGGGGCTCATGCTGTGGCCCAGGACAGGTATAGTCAATGTCCAGTGAAACTAAAATGGTGGTTGAAAGACTCCTTTTTCCGGCACTTTTTAAATCTGGGGGTCATGCAGGTTTGGGGCTCATGCTGTGGCCCAGGACAGGTATAGTCAAAGTCCTGTGAAACTAATATGGTGGTTGAAAGAGTCCTTTTTTCCGGCACTTTTTAATCTGGGGTCATGCAGGTTTGGGGCTCATGCTGTGGCCCAGGACAGTTATATTCAATGTCCAGTGAAACTAAAATGATGGTTCAAAGACTCCTTTTTCTGGCACTTTTTAATCTGGGTTCATGCAGGTTTGGGGCTCATGCTGTGGCCCAGGACAGGTATAGTCAATGTCCAGTGAAACCTAAAATGGTGTTTGAAAGACTCCTTTTTCCAGCACTTTTTAATCTGGATTCATGCAGGTTTGGGGCTCATGCTGTGGCCCAGGACAGGTATAGTCAATGTCCACTGAAACTAAAATGGTGGTTCAAAGACTCCTTTTTCCGGCACTTTTTAATCTGTGGGTCAGACAGGTTTAATGGTCATTCTGCGTTCCAGGACAGGGATATTCAATGTCCAGTTCAAGTAAAATGATGGTTCAAATCATACTGCCTTCTGGCACTTTTTAATTTGTGGGTGATGCAGGTTTAAGGGTCAGGCTGTGGTACAAGACAGGGATAGTGAATGGTCTGTTACTTTTTTTCTGTGGCTTTTATAACCTAAGTGTGTTGCCTAAGATGTAGCACGTATCCATTTGACTGTTGTGGATGTTAATTCCAGCTTCTCCAGCCCTGTTTGGGTGTAATAATGAAGGTGTTGTTGCTCTCCCATAGACTTTAATGGTGATCGGCGATAATCTTTTATCGACTTTCGGAAATCGTCTTGATAATTGCCGATATCGACTATCGACCCGATGATGATAGTCAACGTCGCTCATCACTAGGAGACTTCTTGAAGGAGCTATGGCCGAAGCTGGAAATTATTACTTTGCTAGTGTCCCTGGCATATCATTACCAATCCTCTCTGTGAACTAAATGGGAGGAGGGGCTTTATTTTTTTCTAGTTTCCATAAAACTCCTTCGGTCGTCAAAGACAATTGTCAGATTCAGGAGTTATCGCCAACCGTACGTTTATCTGATTGTCTTCAGCTATACTCCCCATCCCAGATTCTTAACTGAAGGTCTTTTTTTGTATTTTATTATTTTTTGTTCATATACTGCTGTGCATGTTTTTATGTATGTCTGTTATTTTATAACGTTTGTAACTAAGCACTGTACCTGAATAATAAAACTTAAAACTTTAATCATTTGGTATTGTTGCGCTAACGAACCCAGAAAATCTCCAAAAAGTTTAAGTGACTGCTACACATGACCGGTACTTTGGAGTTATTTTCAGTTTTTTTCTAGAAAGTGAAAGGTGGTGGCAGTGTATGTTTTGTGGGGGTGTGGACCGTGTGTGGGTATCTGTGGTGTTCATAGTGTAGGTGGAGTGAGAGCAGAGTGTGAGCTGTTGTTGCATAGCATGGCCCTGGTCACCCCCAAGGTGCACAGGAGGAGTCGGGGCGGGTAGTGTGTTTGAGAAATATTGTGCCCTAAAGACCCCACTTTGTGTGGCTTACTCGTTCTGTGTTGCATAATTGAGGCAGTGGGATTGAATTCTCTGTCTCCATAACTATGAGCCCCTGTGTCCTCGACATTCTCACCCTTGTACTCGCAATTACTCATTTTTCTCACACCTCCCTTCTATATGATGTGGCATGGGAAAATGACTTACAGATCATTTCCCAAGTCCATCTATTTTGCCAGCAAGAGACAGCCCTTCTCCCCCACACCTGGGACAATTCTCCAATGCCTCCGGTGCACTGCAGAATATGATACATCACAATATCTATCTATCTATCTATCTATCTATCTATCTATCTATCTATCTATCTATCTATCTATATACAACAATTAAACAAACCATAATCAATATCAGTCCCAAAGGTTTGCTTTCCTTACATCATATACCAAATAAGGTGGATTTTTAGATTGGTACATACACAGCAGGTAATTGTACAGATTTTTGGTAGTGTAAACAACAGCAAATCACAGTGTCTTTTTTGGAAACAGGCACTGCAGTAAATTACACATATTTCTGTAAGTGGATTGAGCAGTAAATTCTGTCTTATTTTTGGCAGTGAACACAGCGGTAAGTTACGGTTAATTGTGGTAGGCGTACACTGCAGTAAATTATGATGTATTTTTGGTAGTTGTGACTAACAAAAAGTAACACTACTCTTGGTAACAGACACAGCAGTAAATTACACTTCAGCGCGTGCCCAGTAGATAATTATCTGCCGCGCATGCACACTAAACAGTCAGTACTCTGGCACTTCTATAGTGTTGCCATCTACTGCTCTCTCCAAACTAAACATCATACTATACAGAGTAGTGTGACACTACTTTCATGGAGAGTGGTGGATGACTACAATGTAGAAGTGATGGCCTTCTGACTAGCGCTTATTCCTATTAGATATTTTTCTGCTGGGCATGCACACTAGTCAGGAGGCTGTCGATTCTATAGTGTAGTCATCCACCGACTATAGTAGAAAGGGATGATATTTTGAATGGAACATCATCACTTGAAGGGGTTTTCTAACCAAGTAAAATTGATGTGGGAAGCTTGCAAATTAAATAATAAACATTTTCACCAATAATCATAAATAAAAATTCTGTATTATCTTGTTATACTGTAGATACTACCTTAGTCATCCATGGTGTACAGCTTGTCAATCAGTGATGAGATCTCCTCAGTCCTGGCCGCAGATGATCAGACATCACATTTACTCTCAGGTAGCTACTGCCAGTGTATCGCCTGCCCAGTAATCACACACACTCACTGCTATGTGAGTATTCAAACCCAGGTGCTGTCATTTTACTCCTGTCCTTTGTACTCCTTAGTAATTAGAATTAGTAAACAGTGCAGATAAGTTATCATCATGCTGCTTATGTTTTTTGGTCTGTCTAGAGGCATTGTTTTATCCCATCAGGTATGTGCATTGACAAAACAAAATGTTTGGTTCCTGCAGGGTTTAAACCTAGGACTTCTAAGCTGAAAGACAGAAGTGTTAATCACTCAGCTACTCATAGCGCTTGTATTTTAGGTGACTTGACTTTACATAAACACACCTTTGTTTGACTAGAGACTCAGGAGTGAACACACTGTGGGCAAAGGCATGTTGATGTCAAGCATGCTGGGTCACATGCTATGCAGTTCAAACAAACTGCACACTCCCCCTTTTGAAGATACTGAATGCTGATAGGGATAGCAGCACATGAAATGCCTTTATGGTTAAACCCTGTTAAGGCTCTAGAAATAATACTATAAAAATATAAAAACACACAATACTTTATACATATAAACTTTATTAAGTCCAAAGAGACAATGTAGGCCATATTCAGTATATTAAACCAAAAACATGAATGGAAAACCTATAAGTTAGTAATACATTTTCACAAAACAAAAATCAGTTAGTCGATAATTATCAATTTTTTTTTTTTAAATGAAATATTTGCTATTTTTTAAAATGTAAATAAATCTCCACATGAAAGTATACTGTAAGTATATTGATTACACAGGTGTTTAACAGATTTTGTTAACAAGGGGCCATGAAAATTAAAACATTGTTTTTTTCCAATTTGATGCACTCTCAGATGAAAATTTTTCATTTTCACAAGGAATGCTGAAGGAAAATCAAACCAAAAACTTTTTATATAATTTCTTCAAAGTATGACAATACCATATATACCCTAACTGCTGTTTGGCCATATGGCAGGGCGTACAATGGAAGGAGCCCAATGTGGCTTTCAGAATGCAGATTTTGCTTAATTGTTCATGGCTGCCATGTCACAATGACAAAGCCCCCAAAGTATAATTATATATAATTTTGGAATCAACACCCAGCAGGGAATTCAGTGTGCATTTGGGGCCCACAATCATTTCACAATTTTTTTTTTAGCATTGGGTTGTGAAATTGGAAAAACCCCACAGCAATATAACCATTGTTTTCCAGTTTCAAACAACATTCGCTGTGTGTTATGAATAACATTTTAACTTTACTGTGTGGATTAGTAGAGTTAAGAGATGTGCGAATTTCCCGAAATTCGGTTCGTTCACTTCGCCAGATTTCTTGGCAAAAAATAACTTCGTTCTGAATTACTTCGGGATGAATCACGTTAAAAAACAGTTATTTCCAGGCGGCACCGAGCCTGCAGGGTGCTGTAGAACGTTGTACAATGCTTAAATATGCAGAGGGAGCTTGGTTTGGTCTTCATACAATGTTGTGTTTTAGTATGACTCGCAGATGACTGCTGCCGCTCTTAGAATCGCTTCACTATAAAATTCCCTGGGTACTTAAGAGGGCAAAACTGACCCAAAAACTGAAGGGGACATGTAGCCTGATAAAGTCATGGCAGCGACAGCTGGAAAAAACAAGCTGAGGGCTCAGGTGACAACATCAGTGACAGAGTGTGGAGGTGACGGCGGCAGCCACAGCAGCATGAGGTCAGACAGTGGCACAATGATATTCTGGAGGTGGCAAAAACAGGAGTAGGCCACAGAGTAGCACAATGACACAGTGTGTAGGTTACGGCAGCAGCCACAGCAGCAGCATGAGGTCAGACAGTGGCACAATGACAGTGTGTAGGTCACGGCAGCAGCCACAGCAGCAGCATGAGGTCAGACAGTGGCACAATGACACAGTGTGTAGGTCACGGCAGCAGCCAAGGCAGCAGCATGAGGTCAGACAGTGGCACAATCACATTCTGGAGGTGGCAAAAACAGGAGTAGGCCCAGAGAAGTGGAAACAATGACCATCATGTAGGTCACCGGCAGCAGCCACAGTGCAGCAGCACATGAGTTAATGAGACAGTGCACAAGAACATTCTGGAGGTGGCAAAAACAGGATAGGCCAAAGATTGGGACATGTGACACAGTGTGTAGGTCCCCGAGGCAGGATCCACAGCAGCAGCAATGAGGTCAGACCAGTGGCACAATGGACAGAGTGTGTAGGTCATCTGCAGCAGCAGCATGAGGTCAGACCAGTGGCACAATGACATCTTGAGGTGAGCAAAACAGTAGTAGCCACTGAGTGGCACAAAGACATAGAGTGGAGGTGAACAGGCGAGCAGCTGAGCATGAGGTCAGACACGTGGCACAATGACATTCTGGAGGTGGCAAAAACAGTAGTAGGCCACAGAGTGCACCAATGACAGAGAAGATGTAGGTGACGGAGCCAGCAGCATGAGGTCAGACCAGTGGCACAATGACATTCTGGAGTGGGAAAACAAGAATACGGCAAAGTAGTGGCACAATGACAGAGTGTTAAGGTTCACGGCAGCAGCCACATCCATCAGCATGAGTCAACAGTGCACTATGACACAGTGTGTACGACACGGCAGCAGGCCGCAGCAGCAGCATGAGGTCAGACAGTGGCACAATGACATTCTGAGGTGGCAAAAACATGAGTAGGCCACAGAGTTGGGACAATGGACTACAGTCACGTACACAGGTCACGCAGCAGCCACAGAATTGTGGTAGAAGGGTGTGTTGGCACATGAGTCAGACAGTGGCAGTCAATGACATTCTGAGGTGGCAAAAAAAGGAAAAGGCCAGAGAGTGGCACAATGACAGAAAGTGTGTAGTCACGAGCAAGCAGCCACAGCATCAGCATGAGGTCAGACATGGCACAATGACAGTGTGTATGTAAAGGCAGCTAGCCACAGCAGCACATGAGGTCAGACAGAGGCACAATTGACAAAGTGTTGTAGGTCACGCATGCAGCACAGCAAAAGCCATGAGGTCAGACAGTGGCACAAATGACATTCTGGAGGTGGCAAAAACAGGAGAAGGCCACAGAGTGGGACAGATTACACAGTGTGTAGGACACGGCAAATAAAAAAAGCACCACACAGTCTCATGAGGTCAGACCAGTGGCACAAAGACACAGTGTTTAGGTCCACGCAGCAGCCACAACATCAGCATGAGGTCAGACATTGGGCAACAATTGACAGAGTTGTAGGTCACGGCATCAGCCACACAGCAGCAGCATGTAGGTCGACAGTGGCCCCATGCATGACCGTCAGAGTAACACGGAGCAGCCACAGCAGCAACATGAGTGTCAAACAGGGGCACAATTGAAATTCAGGATTGTGGCAAAAAAAGACAGGAATAGGCCACAAGTTGACCACAATGACACAGTGTCCATGTCACGGCAGCAGAGCCACGAGCAGCACATGAGGTCAGAAAGTGGCGAACAATCACATTCTGGAGAGGTGGCAAAAACTAGAGGTAGGCCACAGAGTGGGCACAATGGGGGGGGGAAAACCAGAGAGTGGAGGTGAAGGGCGGCAGGAAGCAACATCATGAGGTTCAGAGAGTGGCACAATACGACATGTTTGGAGGTCACGGGCAGCAGCCACAAGCAGCAGCATGAGGACATACAGTGGCAAAAATGAACATCTGAGCGGTGACAAAACAGGAGTAGGCTAAGAGTGGGACAAGTGACACAGATTGTGGAGTCCCGGCAGGAGCCACAGTCAGCAGCATGAAGGTCATACCAGTGGCACAATGACATATTGAGTAGGTCCGGCAGCAACAGCAAGAGGTCCAACAGTGGCCAATGACATTTCTGGAGGTGGCAAAAAAACAGTAGGTAGGCCACTGAGTGGCACAATGACAGAGAGTGAGAGTACAGGCGGCAGCTGCTGAAGGACAGACAGTGGCACAATGACATTTCTGGAGGTGTGCAAAACTGGAGTAGAAAACGCACCCAGAGTGGCACAATGACAAGAGTGGATGTTGACGGTGGCATCAGCAGAGTCAGACAGTGCACAAGTGACAATCAGGGAGGTGGTATAACAGTCATAAGTGCCAAAGATTGGCACAATGACAGAGAGTGTAGGTCAACGGCAGGCAGCCAAGCAGCAGCATGAGGTCAGACAGTGGCACAATGAACAGTGTGTAACGTCACGGCAGCAGCCGCATCAGCCGCAGAGGTCAGACAGTGTCGTCAATGACATTCTAGAGGTGCAAAAACAGAGTAGGCCACAGAGTGGGACAATGACAACAGTGTACTGGTCAACGGCAGCAGCCACAGCAGCAGCATGAAGGTCAGACAGAGCACGAATGACATGTCATAGGAGGTGGCAAAAAAATGGAATAAGGCCAGAGAGTGGCACAATGACAGAGTGTGTATGTCACGGGCAGCAAGCCACAGCAGCAGCATGAGGCAGACAGTGGCACAATGACAGTTGTGTAGGTAATGGCAGTCAGCCACAGCAGCAGCATAGGTCAGACAGCGGCACAATGACACAGTGTAGAAGGTCACTGCAGCAGCCACAGCAAAAGCATGAGGTCAGACAGTGGCACAAATAACATTCTGATGTGGCAAAAACAGGTAAGGCCACAGGAGTGGGACCATGACATCAGTGTTTAGGTCATCGGCAGCAGCACCACAGCCCAGTAGCAAATATGTCAGAACAGGGCACAATGACACAGTGTGAGGTGCAACGGCACAGCAGCCTCACAGCAGCATGAGGTCAGACAGAGGGGCACAATTGACAAGAGAGTAGTAGGTCACGGCATCAGCCACAGCACAGCATGAGTTCCAAGGACAGGTGGCACAATGACAGTGGTAAGGTTCACCAGGCAGGCAGCCACCAGCACAACATGAGGATCCAACAGTGGCAACAATGACATAGCTAAGGGATGTGGCAAAAACAGGGAATAGGCCACAGATGCACAATGACCACAACGTGTCCTAGGTCACGGCAGCAGCCACAGCAGCAGCATGAGTCAAAAGTGCACAATCACAGTTCTGTGAGGTGGCAAAAACAAGAGTAGTCCACAGATGGCACAATGACAGAGATTGGAGTTAAGGCGGCAGGAGCAACACATGAGTCATAGAGTGGCACAATAAGACACAGTGTGGAGGTCACGTCAAGCAGCCACAGCAGCACAGCATTAAGATCAGTACAGTGGCGAAAATGACATTCTGGAGGTGGCAAAAACAGGAGTAGGAGCACAGAGTGGGACAATGGACATAGTTGTTGGAGTCACGGCAGCAGCCAAAGCAGCAGCATGAGGTCAGACAATTGCACAATGACAGAGTTGTGTAAGTTCACGCATCAGCCACAAAGCAGCATGAAGTCAGACAGTGGACACGAATGACAGTGTGTAGGTCACGGCAAGCAGCCACAGCAGCAGCATGAGGACAGACCAGTGGCACAATGAGACAGTGTGTATGGTTCACTGCGGCACGCAGCCACAGCAGCAAGCATGAGGTCCACAGTGGGCACAATGACATTACTGGAGGTGGCAAAAACTGGGATTACCACAGAGTGGGACACAATGACACAGTGTGAAGGCCACGGCAGCAGCCACAGCATAACATAGGTCAGACAGTGGCATCAATGACACAGGTATAGGTGTCACTGCAGCAGCCACAGCAGCAGCATGAGGTCAGACGTGGCACAAAGACAAGTGTGTAGGTCACGGCATCAGCCACAGCACAACATGAGGTTCAGACATTGTCACAATGACATAGTGTATGGTCATGCAGCATCCACAGCAGCAGCATGATGGTCAACAGTGGCATCAATGAAACAGTGTGTAGGCACCCGGCAGGCGAGCCACAGCAGCAGCAAGAAGATCATACAGTGGCACAATGACATTCTGATGAGGTGGCAAAAAACTAGGAGTAGGCCGCAGAGTGGACAATACCACAGTGTGAAGGTCACGGGCAGTGCATCCACAAAGCATAGCATGAGTCAGACAGGTGGCACAATGACACAGTGTGTATGTGCACGTGCAGCAGCCACAGCACAGCATGAGTCATACACAATGGCACAATACAGAGTTTAATAGGTCACGCATCGCCACAGCGCATCATTGTGAGGTCAGACAGTTGCAAATGGACAGTGTATAGGTCACGGCAGCAGTCCCCAGAAAGCGCAGCATGAGTCCGACAGTGGCACAAAGACATTCAGGTGGTGGCAAAAACTGGTTAGCCACGAGAGTGGGTCAATGACACAGTGTGAAATGTCACGGCAGCAGCCACAGCAGTAGCATGAGGTCAGAAAGTGGTCACCAATCGTACATCTGAGTGGCAAAAACTGGAGTAGGCCCAGAGTGGCACAATGACATGAGTGGGAGATGGGTGACGGTCGGTGCAGGACAACAGCATGATGTGTCAGAGAGCACACCATTAACACAGTGTTGAGGTCACGGCAGCAGCCACAGGCAGCAGCAATGAGGATCCAGACAGGTGGGCACAATGTGGAGTTGAGGAGGTGGGTGGCAATACCAGTCCCCTGGTAAAGATGGATTGGTGAGGCAGAAGGAGAAACTCTCAGCAGATGTTGTGGCATCCAGGCGGGTGGGGCGGCATCAAATAGTGGCTGAAGCAGGTGTTTGCAACCCAGACTTATTTCTCACAGTTTTGGGTGAGGCGTCATGGCTGATGTAATCCTGATGCTAAGGCATTGACTGTTAGAACAATCCTGGCCGAATCCACTGCCTGATTCATCTTGACAAATGGTAAGTCAGTTCCACATTTCCCGTGACAAGCCCAGTTCTGTCTCTTTCTCCTTAAGGTAACGCAGTGCCCCCGTCGCACTGCGCACCACACCCGCTCAGATGCCACAACTTTCAGGCTGGCCAGGACAGCTTCTCCACTTCAAACTCGCAATTTAGGCGGCCACACATCCAGTTTTTGGTCTGCCCATAGTACCCACGGCATCTTCTAACTGTGTGTGTTAGAGTGCTTTCCAATAGGGGGGCCACCACCTGTTGGTTCAGGGTCTGCCCTGGTCCTGCTGCTGCTGGCGTACGCCCTCCTCACTAGGCTGGTGAAGGAGCTGCTCATCAGTGACTCCAGACTAAGTTTCTGCTCGGAAGGAACAAATGTGCTACTGCTCCGACCCCCCCACCTTCAACCCCCGGCAGCCGCGTGCAGTAGTACGTGAGCACCGAAGAACCCCCTTTCAGACCTGTCAGAGAGGGATGATGCCGCACATAGGCAGGCGGCAAACTGACTACGGAGATTTCCCTATAGTATTTTGAGTTTGTCCTCCCCCCTCTCAATAGCTTGGGAAAAAGGGCTTCCATTTTGGACTGGTAGCGAGGGTCCCAATAGGGTAGGAGAGCCCAGAATACATTCCACTGGCCTGCGAGCTGCTGCGACTATACGGCTGTCCACTAGCCGCAAATCAGCATGCTGCTGGGCCATCTGCACTAGTGACTCCAGGGGCTCCCTGCTCCATCTCCACTGTATACTGCCACGGTACATGCGGGACATCTGCTTCGTCTTCCACATCTCCAACTACCTTCCTCCAGCTGCTCCTGCTCCGCCTCTCTTTCACCTGGGTAAAAATCCCACTCATTCTCACCAGACAATGCTTCTGCACCAATGTCCTCCTCCTCCTACTCCTACCTCAACCTCCATTTCATCCACACCGTACTCATGTGGCCGCGAGATGGGTAGTCGCTACGGTCTCTCCCAGTCCCCTGCCCAGTAACAAGTTTTTCAGCATCTGTGTTTCCTGGACATGAAGCAGTGGAATGGACGTTATGTAATCCCGTAGTTCCTGGCTGACTGACAAATAAAGTGGGCCACCTCGAAAAGGCCTACAACAAACGGCGGTGATCAAGCATGAGCTGCCACTGGCTTGACATCAAAGTAACATGGGAGTACTTCTGTCCGGCACTGGATCATCCAAAAATCGTAATGGCCTTTCTCTGTATCATACAGTCGGTCCCAACATGTGCCAGGCTGGAAATCCGCCACGTTGTAAACATCGCATATCATACAGTGTGGTTGGGAGCCGTTCTGCCGCTGGTAACCTGAGGATGGAGTGTTCCAGGCTAATAGAAGGAATGGATGAAGTGCATGGCAACCAGTTTCCTGGGCCATTTTCCCGAATCATTCTAGAAGATCGGTGGAATACTTCAGGAACCTTGTATCACAACCATATTAGACACGCAAAGGACCATCCCTCCATACGGTGCAGGCCAGACACCATGATCCTCCCATTGTCCGTCCACCTATGGTTCCGATTTGCAGTTGGACAAGGAGAAAGGCACACCATGCGATTTTCCTTGCGGCAATACGCGGCGCAGTTCCACCCCACTGTGTGACTTCGTACTCGCCGAGGCAATGCAAGGTTAAACTGCGTGAACACGAACCGCTGGTGCCCTACACATGTGGTATGATGGAGCAGTACTTTTCAAGGCTGAGATTGTGGTGGTGGTGGATGTAGGAGAGGGCGGACATTGGCGCAGGAGCCCAGCAGTTTGACAACGTGGAGGAGAAAGCGGCGTCTCCGGTCCAAGTTGTTGGTGTCCAGTGCCGAAGCACATTCACCCCATGGGCCATAAAGTACATTTTAACTCGGCCCAGACCCGTAGTTACAGCGCTCCAGACGTCTGCGACTGCCGTGCACACTTAGGAACACCACCGATAAGTTCAAGACTGGACCCACCACCATCTGTTTTACATATTTTAGTGAGATGCTGGTAATAAAGCCTTTTTTGAAAAGAAATAACGGCTTGGAACTGCTCGCATCTCGGCTTCGGCACAACCGTTAGTTTCTCTGAACAGCGGAGTCCACACCATTTGGAAAGGGAGGGATTGCAGCACCTACCCTTGGACAGGAGTACTGCGGTCAGCTTCTGCACCTTAGGATTGGTTGGATGCATACTGTGTCTCTTTGCACATCACCTCGCTTGAACGCTGCTGGCGCCATACAGTTAGCGAGATCAGGAGCATCTGGACCGGGTGAGATGGATGTATCAAGAGAAACAGCTCCCTTCTGCAGAGTGTGGTGGAGCCTTGACTAGCCTGCAATGGCATGCGTGCCACTGGGCGCTGCTTGCTGTGGCGGCGGCAGGATGTACCACCACATCTGAAACCACGTTTCTCCCAAGCCACCGGATGTGGCGCTGCATAGTGTTGACCCGCCGGGCCGTTGTGCCACTTGTAGCATCCCTGCCACACTCACTTCTTTCTGCTTACAGATTCTTCATATACCCAAATTTTGGCTCCTCCTGGTTCTTAGCAAAGAAACTGCCACAACGGCCGAGTATCTGAATATACCGGAGCCAACCGCTTCGCACTGAGGTTCACGAACTTCCGCCGCTTCGAGCCTCACCGAGCCCCTGTGCTGCTACTTTCCTTAGACCTGCGAAGCGGGTTTTTTTTACCCCCGTGGACGCTTGTGCTCCCGAACCTCCCACTGCTGTAGCCTGCTGACTCACGGCGCACAACGACCCCTTGCTGTCTGCCCAGCCGATGCCTGACGTGCGCAAGCAGACCGTCCCTCTTCTCCAAGAACAGATGATGAAGCCCTTGCCCTTGACCCGCTCCCAAGTGCGGTCGGCTAACATCATCATCTATTTTGTTTTCCATCAACGTCACTGCTGTCCTCATCACCGATCTTGGTATGCATGAGGCTGACCCTCACAGCATGACCTCCCCATTCCACTCTTCAACATCTATACTTTGCCGCTACTGCAAGAAGCAGGGGATATTGGCCCCATTTCTTCCTCTGCCCAAGTAGCTGCTGACTGCCGCCTCGCCTCAAAATTGTTTCAATGCCCCTACTAGATAGTGGCCCTGGCCTAAACCCACATAGTAGTGTCTCTGGCTGAGGGAACCTAAATTTGTGAACAGAGGGCGGGTTTAATGAGGACAGTTGAGGGCCGCTGGACCCGCTCCCTGGGCCATGGCCAACTAAGGGTTTGTGTCTGAGACGTTAGCACCGACTCTGGGCTGAGGTTGTCAGATGTCCATCTGGGAGGAAGTGGTGGAAACCTAGTTCAACCAATCACAACCCTTTGGGTTGCTGAACAACACAGACGGCCGCTAGATGACAGCAGCATTTCTGGCCTCACCGATTGACCCCTTCTGAGCTACGTCCCCCTTGCTGTGGCTGGCGACCTGGGCCTGTCCAGGAATGTTCTTGCCACTCGCCACTCCGCGATGTGCAGAGACTGCCACCAGTCACTTATATCACATACTGTTTTGTGTTCTAAAATTGTAACAGACACTGTTTGAGTGAAGATATCAGTATATGATTAATATACACCCTGTATTTTGAGACATCCAAATGAACCCCAGTAACAAGCTTGGTCAACCCTTCTGCAGATATAATTGCGCTCCACCAATGGCCAGGAAAAAATGACTATGTCAATCGTGTCGTTTAAAATCTCTGTGTATTTTACTGAATTAAAGCTTAATTAACCTTCGGAATATGAATTATGCTACAGAAATTCTTCTGTGGCGGTGAAAAAAAAGTTTCTTTTACGAGTGGCAACTGCAAGAAAAATACTTAGTTTAACCCATGGATGTAAATTTGTGCCAAAGAATTGAGCCACCACAAACTACTAGCTTTGTAGCAGTTACAATCCGTGTTTTTTACGCTACACAACAAGAGATAAAATTGTAATTAACCTTTGCTTGTGAATTAGGCTCATGAAAAATGTATATATTTTGGGCGGGCGGTGAAAATGAACGGTTTCTTGGGGAGTCACCACAGCTGAAAAACAACTTCTTAATTAACCCCTGTATGTAAATATGCGCAAAAGAATTTAGCATAGCCGCCAAAAATGAAGTGGTATTTGAATTGTAAAACGCTGTTATCTTTAAATGAATACAACAGGAACTGCTTAATCCCTCTGGATATTCAAATGTGCTGTGAGCAGATAGGATTTAAATGTATATTGCAGCTTGCAAGGACTCACACCTGGATTTCAGAACCAATACCCCCAAAAATCAGAAATAAGAACTTTAAGAGAAAAGCAGTCTCTGAGACAGAGCTAGACAAACCCCACAAAAAATCGCTGATAAAAATCATATCTTCAGTAAGGAGCTATCATCCGCGGCAGCAAACCTTCCTTCTTCGTACAGTTAGCAGAGTGAGAGCTCCCAGCGTCGCGCCCGGACTTATATAAGTGCGCTTGACGTCAGCAGAATCCCGCCGGTCTCTGATTGGCGATTTACATCATCCAGCACCTGTCATGGCAGGCTATGCCCTCCTTCCTCGCCAGAGTTCTTTGCCATTGTAACTCCAATTGCTCGCAGGCCATTTTATCAAAGGAAAAGCACACTTATCGTAGACCCGAAGTACCCAATACTTCGACTCTCGATCAGCAACCGAAAGTTTTCCTGAAATTCTAAACGAAGTCCACTTCTTTAGAATCAATTCGCCCATCTCTATTAGAGTTACAACAATTCCAAATGTACTTACTTTGAAATATTCAAGGAGGAATTTAAAATGTATTGAACTTTTTTAAAATGAACTAAATGAAACCATCTCTTAACTGTAGAATGCATGTTTTCAGCTGTTTAGTGTTTCAGTCCTTTTTGAACAACCATTTGATTTCTAACAAAGAGCTTAATGTCAAATGTTTCTGCATTTTTACACTGCGAATTTGAAGCTGTCACGCCTTTAATATGATTGGTCAATTTTTTTCTCCATAGGATATAATGGACATTTTCGCTCCCTATTCTTAGTTGGTCAATTCCTCCTCCATAGTAATAATGGGACATTGTCGCTCCAATACTGATAGGGCTGGTTTATGCCGACCAATAGGAATAGCTTACACAATTTGAATTCTGTATTTCCCTGGCAATTCTCCTCTATTGCAATTCCCTATGTAGCGCCGTGTCTCGCGACAAAACCTTATTTGTCGGAGTTTTTAACTGCTTTATTTCAGTAAAGAAGGGTCTGCTCTTTATCTGATAATGTTTATACACTTAATAAAAATCATTTTTTATTAATACTTCATGCCGCACGTCTGAGGTGCCAAATTTCAATGGCGCCCATCTCTCCATAGACTATAAATAAATGAGGGAGAAATAGCTCGCGCTCTGATTGACTGTGATATCCAAGGCAACCGCTAGTCTCAGCCAATCACTCTTTCTGCGTCTTTTTACTGTATTTTTGAACTGTACCACGCCTTTGATTTTGATTGGTCCCTAACTCTCAATAGATATAATGGGACTTTGAGTCCACTCCTACTCTGATTGGTTAATACTCCTTCATAGGTTAGAAAGTGGGCCACTGTCGATCCTATCTGATTGGTCCAAACACCCAAAGGATAAATATGGTCTTTGTCGCTCCTATTCTGATTGGCCAGCTTCAATGCGCCGACCATGAGAAAAGCTTAAACAATTTGCGAGAATTACTGTTTTTTCCCGGCAATTCTTGTCTATGTGCAATTCCTATTTAGTGCCGGTTCTCGGCGCCAAACCTGCGTTGTTCGGGGATTTTTAAGCTGCTTTTATTGTAAAGAAGGGTTCTGTCTCTTTATCCTGATAATATATTACATTTAATATAAATAATTTATTTGATTAATACTTCATGCCTCACGGCCTGAGTGCCGAGGTTTCAATGCGCACCATCTCTGTCCATATGACTATATTGAGAATTAGTTGCGCGCTCTGATTGGCTGTGGATAAGCCAAGCCCCCCGCTAGCATCATTCCAATCAGCTCATTTAATGTCTTTTTACTGTAATTTAAATTAGTCACCTCCGTGGATTCTGATTGGTCTAAACCTTCTCCAAGACTAGAATGGGACTTTTGTCGCTCCTATTCTGATTGGCCGAGCTAGCCAAGCCCCCGCCTTGCTCAGCCAATCAGCTCTTTTCGTGTCTTTTTTTTTTGTCTGTATATTTTGGGGTTGAAACTGTCCCGCCGTGGATTCTGATTGGTCAAATCCTTCCCCATAGGTTTTAAATGGTTCACTGTCGCGTCCATTCTGATTGGCTGGTTTATGCCGACAACATGAGAAAAGGTTTCATGAATTTGAATTACTCAGTAATTCCCGGCAATTTCGCAAATCATAATTCTTGATAATTGCGCCTGTTCTAGAGTTTTGAAAGTGTTTTTTTTAAGTATGTTTTATTTTTTATTAACTGTTCAGCCCACTCTTTCCTGAGAAAGTTTTCCCACCGCCTTAATAAAGCGATTTTTTTCGGAATTATACTCCTGCTGCACGAAGCGGAGCGCCGAGATTTCTGCACGATCTCGAATCTGCTTCCCTGCAAGTTCGGAACCTGCATCACTTTGCCTCTGTCGGAGGATTTAGACCAAAAAAACCTGGTCCTAGCTTGTCGGAGCTGCCGAGCGCTGCAAGCGATGTCGCTCGCTTAGGGGCCGATTCGCCCATCGTACATGCCTCGTAGTTTATCGTGAGCGGCGCGACCGTGCTCCCGACCGGAACCCTACCCGGCCCACAACCACCCTGCCCTTCCCGCCCCTTCATGCGGGGAGCAGCTGGAAAGTGCGAACACTGCGCCTAACACTGAAATCTCCACGTCCGATCAGTCGGGATTCGGGCTGGTTGGCGGGCAGTAATAAGCGCCAAAAAAAACGGGGCGAAAAGCCCGATCATACATTCGCCCTATGTTTAGATCTTATTTGGTGGACAACAGTCCCAGCAAGACCTGTGTGTGCTGCCTCCTTGCTGTATCATATTTGATAGTCAATATATTTCATTTTTCTTTGTGACCGAGTCGTGGCCAAGTTTATTCTTTTTATGGAATGATTTGATGTATTTATTAGTGCTATTTTTGAGTACAAATGACTTAAGACATAGACAATTCATTAATATTTGGTAGCATTGCCCTTAAACGTATGAATTGGGTCAAACATTTTGGATATCCTTCCACAAAGCTTCCTCACAATAGTTTCTTAAGAATTTTGCCCAGGTCCAGATCCTGACAGAACTGGTGTAGAACTGGGTTAATGTTTTATACAGGTCAGGGCAATAGTGATGGCACTCCAAAACATTGACCTTGTTAATCCCTAAGCCACTTTTGTAACCAGTTTGGGTAGTATGCCTTTGGGTCATTGTCCATATGGAACCATTTTTCACACCCAAGCTTTAACCTTCCTGTTGATGTCTTCAGATGTTGCTTCAGTATTGCCACATAATCTTCTTTCCTCATGATGCCATCTATTTTGTGAGTAAATGTGCTGTTGAACTGTAGAGAATAGAGGAGAAGCACATTCAAGTGAAATATAACACCTGTGAATACTGCTTAAAGTGTGGAACTGCTCATCTAGTTGTGTTGTACAAGATGTTACAACACATAATCGCATGGATGATCAATAAGATCAGTAAATATCCCGTAGATAGCAGCCAGGCGTATCTCTTTCATTCACGGGAAATCTCTCCACACCGAGGATAGATGGACAGCAATTCGATATAGATTCTTTAAAGAGAATTAGCGCTATGGAAGATTAAAAAAGTAATGACACCTGTGTATTATCCACTATTGTGGTGTCATAGTTTATTTAAAATAGTATAGGAATGACACGTTTTGTAAGCCAAATGAGCTTACTTTCAGGTACCTAGGAAGTTTTTTATTCTTCCCGAGTGCTAATTCTCTTTTAAAGAATCTATATCATCTATTTTGTGAAGTACACCAGTCCCTTCTGAAGCAATACAAACTCACAACATGATGCTGCCACCCCATGTTTCACCATTGGGATGATGTTCTTAGGCTTCCAAGCTTCTCCCTTTTTCCTCCAAACTTAACAAAGGTCATTATGGCCAAACAATTCAATTTTAATTTCGTCAGACCACAGGACATTTCTCCAAAAATGTAGGTTTTTGTTCCTTTGTGCATTTACAAACATTAATCTGTTTTTATATGTTTCTTTTGGATTAATGGCTTCTTCGTAGCAGAGTAGTCCTTCAGCCCATACTGATAAAGTAATTGTTTCACTATGGATAATGACACAATCTTACCAGCTTCCACTAGCATCTTCACAATATCTTTTGCTTTTGTTCTTGGGTTGATATGCACATGTCAGACCAAAGAATGTTCCTCTCTGAGACACACTACCCATCTACTTCATGAGTATCTTGATTTTACTTGTGTATAATTGTTTGTACAAATGAACGAGGCACCCTCGGGATCTGGATATTGTAACCAAGGATGAACTAGACTTGAACAAGTTCACAATTTTCTTCCTGATATATTGGTTGATTCCTTTAGACTTTCCCATGATATTACACACAGAAGCAGTGTGCTTCTGGTGTGCATAAAATAAAATACATCCACAGCTGTGTCTCTAAGTAACTCAGATGTTGGCAATAAACCACTCAGAAGCTTCCAAAGACATGACATCATTATATGGATTGTCCCAAATTGTTTAAAAGCAGAGTGATCCTAGTGTATGTAAACTTTTGACTTTGCAGAAAGTAATAAAAATGCCTTAAAAAAACTATATCTCTCACTTTATTCTAACATTTGGCAAATATAAATAATTTTGATAATATGAATTGAGTACAGTTTTTTCATTATTCTGTTGTCTTCCTAAGGGATGGGTGTGTGAGCTGCTGCTCATTATTTATCTGTACCTGTTATAACTCTCCCAAGTAGGATAGGCGCTTGTATTTCCTCCTACCGATTTTAGTTCATTATCCAGCCATTGAGCTGTAAATATGGTCTTGTATTTGTGTTTTTGAATAGATAATATCCAATTTTTCCGTGATTTTTCTCTGTTATTTATTATGAAAAAATAATCTATAATGTAACAAGTCTAGCTTATTTCAAATTTTCTAGTTTAGCATAAGGTGAAAAAAAGAAAAGCTAAAAGCAGATACAGATGAAGAATAAACCTTAACTCTAGAAGGACTAGATGTACTGAAGCTGCTGGAAAAAAAAATGCAAATTGGCATACCACCCTTTTGGAGCTTCTAAATAGATAAAAGACAGCAGATTAATCATTAATCTTATATATTTTTAAGCATGGATTTAAAGGATTCTAGATGACATAGTTGACACAGACATAGAGCTATAAAAGAATAGTTGGAAAGTTCAAATTTCTTGCTATTACTATTTAGACTGCATAAAATATATATTAAATCAGAACTCTGCTGTTATATGGATAAATATCCATTTTCAGCAATAGTAAGGTAAGATCTAAAATAAAGGATAAATTCACACTGTTGATTTGCAGCGCTTAAAGTTTCTGCACTGAATCAGAGTGGGATCCAAGCCTAAAACTTATGCTATTAGGGCTGTTTCACACGGCTTAAATAAGGGGCAGTGCGGGGGCGGAGCGGGGGCGCACCTCCAGCCCCATAGACATCCATTATCCACGGCGCTTATTCCGCCGGGATAATGTGCATGTCACAGAGAGACGGAATTCATAGTTCTCTATGAGAATACCGGCCGTATTGCAGCGCAGTACGGCGCGCAGTACGGCTGCAATCCGTCCCTGAAATAAGCTATGTGAATGGCCCCTTAAGCACACATTTTGGGTGTGGATTTGAAATTTATATTAGAGGCACTTTTTCAGTCTCTAATATACTATAATGTGAGGTAAATAATTTTTTTCAGCGCCAAAAATAAATCCATGCCAGGGGTAATAAATGTTTGGTGCACTACAATGCAGATGTTACATTACAAACAACATGAGGAAGATTACAGTCAGATTGCTGATTCTGAGGCAGTGTTAGTGGTAAATCCACACCAGGATCAGCGCCCAAATCAGTCATGTGAATGTATTTAAAAAACACATACAAAAAATGGGACGTTACTTACTCAAAAAAACACTGCAATTTTTGAGGCATATTCACAGCTCAATGGCTGGACTAGACTGGACCCAGCAGCAGGCATCTCTAGCCTATATGCTACCTGGGAAAAATTAACAGGTGCAGCTAAAAGCAGCACACATACCAAACTGCTAGGGGAACAATTAGATGATAAAAAACTGCACATTAATTTAATACCTGTTCACACAGTATGCAGAGAAGTCACAGTATAATGCATGGGGAGATTGCACAAATCCAAAAATACCAATAAAGCAACCACACACACACTCTCCATACATGAGGGGGGTGGTTGCTGGTACTACAATTGCATATAAATTAAGCAATACAGAAAGGTGCTATAAATATAGATATGTGTAGTACACCATGCTGGCTTACAACCTATTAGTGACATCCATACTATTAGATTAGGCGGGCTGCCCAGCACTTTCTGGGTGTCCAACACAAACACAGACACCCTCCGCTCCCCAGCACTGTTGGGCAGATAAAAATATGACATACTGAATTTTTTTTTAAATATAAGGTATTAGTTGGTACAGGGGCCCCAATACGCAAGCTCGCAACTGGCGTCAACAGTCCTCGTATTTTGTGAGTCCCTATACTAATAATTTACAGAAAAAACACATACAAAAAATGGGACATTACTTACTCAAAAAAACACTGCAATTTTTGGGGCATATTCACAGCTCAATGGCTGGACATGACTGAACCCATTAGCAGACATCTCTGGCCAATATGCTATCTGGGAAAAATTAACAGGTGCAGCTAATTGCTGAGAAGCAGCTCCCATACCCCCAGTGGGTCTGCTACTGGGTTCAGTCTAGTCCAGCCACTGAACTGTGAAGATGCCCCAAAAATTGCAGTGTTTTTTATGTGAATGTACTTAAAGCATTTAGTGCACTGTTGGAAGTCAAAATATTGCATTAAAGAACTAAGCGTAAAATGAGGAAAATGAATTATAAGACCAAAATACTGTATATACCGCCACACAATCTCCAACACAATGGGCCGCATCATGAATATAGTAATTTATAATATTGCTGCAAATAGGCCCCTCTGCGGGTCTATTTAAGGTAAAATTTCAGGAAACGATACTGAAGTCTGACAGTTAGAGATGGGTGAATCGATTCTAACGAAGTGGAATTCGCTTAGAATTTCAGGAAAACTTAGATTCTGAACGAAGTCGAAGTTTGGGGTGATTCGCGGGAACAAAGCGTGTTTTTAATTGAAAAAATGGCTGCGAGCACATGGCGTTACATGGGGCAAAGAACTCTGGGAGGAAGAAAGGAGTAGCCTAAATAACATGTGCAGAGATGAAGCCAATCAGAGACCGGCGGGATTCTGTGACGTCACCGCACTATATAAGTTCGGGCGCGACGCTAGCAGTTCACACTGCTCTTACTGTGTTGTGAAGCTGCAGCTGCAGCTGCTGCTGCTGAGATCTCACAGCGTTTTTACAATCCAAATACCACTTAATTTTTGGCTGCTCATTTCTTTTGCGCAATTTAGTTCCAGGGGTTAATTAAGCGTTTTTCTGCTGTTGTGGTCACTAAAAGAAACAGTGTTTTTCAACGCCAATTCATATCCGAAGGTTAATTAAGCGTGTTTCTGCTGTTGTGCTCAGTAAAATACTCGTCGTTGTAACACGCTACATAGCTGGTAATTTTTGGCACCTCATTTCATTTGCGCAATTTAGATCCAAGGGTTACGTAAGCATTTTTCTGCTGTTGTGCTCCATAAAATACACGTAGTTGTAATACGCTACATAGCTGATAATTTTTGGCACCTCATTTCATTTGCGCAATTTAGATCCAAAGGTGAAGTAAGCGTTTTTCTGCTGTTGTGCGCAGTAAAATACACGTCGTTGTAACACACTACATAGCTGGTAATTTTTGGCAGCACATTTCTTTTGCGCAATTTACTTCCAAGGGATAACTAAGTATTTTTCTGCAGTCGTAGTCAGTAAAAGAAATGTTGTTTTTCAACTCCAAAGAAGAAATTTTGGCTGTAGCATAATTCATATCTGAAGGTTAATTAAGCGTTTTTTTGCTGTTGTGCTCCATAAAATACACGTCATTTTAACACGCTACAAAGCTGGTAATTTTTGGCAGCTCAGTTCTTTTGCGCAATTTACATCCAAGGGTTAATTAAGCATTTTTCTGCTGTTGTGGTTAGTAAAAGAAACAGTGTTTTTCAACGCCAAAGAAGAAATTTTGGCTGTAGCATAATTCATATCCGAAGGTTAATTAAGCCTGTTTGTGCTTTTATATTCAGTAAAAAACATAGTGTTTTTAAACGGCACATACAAGTAAATTTTTTCTGGCCATTTGTGGAGCGCAATTTTTATCCAAGGGTTAAAAAAGCTTTTTAGTGGGTTCTTTTGCACAAATAAGGGTGTGTTTTTAAAAAACAGATATCTTCATGAAACAGGTCTGTACTTTTTAGAATAAACATATTCCCGACAGGAGGGGCAGGCTCTTCACATGCGAGGGGCAGTGGCACAAACTTCCTGGGCGGGCCCGGTTGCAGACTGCAAGCGGACGTTGCAGCAGGGGCCCCTGGTGGGCCAAAAAACGCCGGTGTCATCTAGCGGCCTTTGTGTTGCCAGCAACCCAAAGGGTCATTAATTTTTTACTGGGTCATCCATTTCTCCCAGATGACATTTGAAAACCCCCCCAAGATCGGTGGGAAACGTCAGACACAACCTTATTTTGGCATCCCGGGGAGGGGGGTCGGGGCCCCCTCCCCTGTCCTAAAACCCACCACTGTCCCTCCGTTCCCTCACCACAGATCTACTATGTGGCTGGGCTCAGCGGCATATACACGGGGTGAACTTTTTGGGAGGACATCACGCTACTTGGCAGCGAAGAAATGGGCCAATATCCCTGCTTCTTGCAGTAGGGGCAAATATAGATGTTGAAGTGGGATGGGAGGTCATGTTTGGGGGGCAGCCTTCATACCAAGCCGGTGGGGAGGAAAGCAGTGAAGATGAAACAATAATCGATGATTATGTACCCCGACCGCACTTGGGAGCCTTGAAGCAAAGGCTTTATCACGTCGGAGAAAGGTTCAGTTTGCGCATCGGCAGCACGCAGCCAGCCAGTGGGTGGTAGCCGTAAGAAAACAGGGACAGCAGTGCGAGTCGGGAGCCAAGTACCCGGGGGAAAAAACCCCTTCAGGTCAAAGAAAGAGGGCACGGGGGCTCACGAGGCAGCGGCATTTTGAGTCATCAGTGCGGAGCGTTGGCTTTAAAATCAGCTACTCGGCGGTGTGGCTTCTTTGCTAAGACACCGGAGGACCGAAAAGGGTATATGTAAACTGTGGGGAGAAATAAAGCGTGGCCCGGGGGGTAACTTGGCACCACGGCCCGCTTAAACATGGCGTCACCATCCGGTGGCCGGGAGAACGTAGCTCAGATGTTGTAAATCCATCCTGCCCCACAGGAGGTAGAGGGATGAGGAAGACGAGGGGATGACCCCAAGCACCGTTGCAGGATACAGTCAGATGGGGGCAGGGAGCCCTTTGGAGTCCTTGTCAGATGGCCCCAGCATGCTATTTGCCTGGCTGTGACCCGAATAGTCAGCATCCGGGGAGGGAGACTTTTGGCTCCCACCCTATTGAACCCTCGCTACCGATCCAAAATGGGCCTTTTTCCCAGCTGCGGGGAAAGGGGGGACAAACTCAAAACTATGAGAAAATCCTCCGTATCATTGGCCCCTGCCCAGTTGGCATCGTCCCTCCCCTGACAGGTCTAACCGGGGGGTTCCTCACACTCACGATACTGCGCGGGTGCTGTTAGGGGGGGGGGGCGGAGCAGTACCAGCTCCATCAGATGAAAACCCAAGTCTGGAGTCACTGATGAGCACTTCCTTCCCCCACCTAGTGAGGGGGGGCACCCCAGCAGCAGCACAGGCCGGAGCAGTCCCAAAAAACCCCAGGTGGGGGGCCTACTTTGGAAAAGCACCTCTTAGAGATCCGCTGGGCTACTGGGCAGCCAAAACTGCGTTTTGGCCACAACTTCCGAGTTTGCAGTGGAGAAGCTGTCCGGGCCCCGCCAGATGTGGCATCAAGCGGGTGTTCATTGGGGGGGGCATCGTTACCCCAAGGAGAACCCCTTGTCCACGGGAAAAAGTGGAACGATGACCTTTTTCAAGATGAATCAGGCGTGGATCGGTCAGGATTTCCACACACTAATGCCCTAGGCGTCAGATTACATCAGCAATGACGCCTCACCCAAACTTTGAGAAAAGCCACTATTGTGATGCCGCCACCAGTTTGATGCCACACATCTTCTGCCAGTTTCTCCATCTGCCTACCACCATTTTACCAGGGGCTGGTATTGCCACCCACCCCCACACCTATCTTGTGCCACCCTGACCTATGCTGCTGCGGGGCTTGCTAGTTCCCAAAAAAATCCGGGCCCCCCCCTTTTGTTAAGTTTTTCTCAGTAGGCGGGTTCACACAGCATTTTTTTCACGCCCCCCTTGTGAACTGCGGCATAATTTTTACAGAGGAAAAAAATGTAGCCAAGCTCCCTCTGATATTTTTTCTCCCCCGTATAGTAATCCTGCTCTCAGTGAACTATGAATTACCAAATTCTCCCCCCATTGGGGGTATTGAAACACAATTACACTCGAACTACAGCCAAATTAGTGGTTGAACATACACATTTTTTTTTTTTTTTTGGGGATAAAATAGCTGTAATGTGCCCAAAGTGCGCCCCGAAAATACGGTAAAATCATAGCAGTGAGGACTCTGGTTACTGGTTGTTTTCCCTGGCACACACATCGTGCCCATAAAAATAAGTGACAGGCCACTTCTTTCAGGGGGAGAAGTGAAAGTGGATGGGAGGTGGCCGGAGCGCTGCTGAAATTACCAGCTGGAGAGCGTGTACTTCCAACAGTAAGCGTATAGCGGTGCGCACAGGTACGGGCCACTATACGCTGTGTGAACATACCCTTAGGCCATGTTCACATGGTGTACTGCTGCATGTACTCTACACGCCTCAGTACGCTGTGCATTTTGGAAGTGCACGCTGTTCAGGGGGGCCGGCTCCATTCACTACAATCATCAGTAGCACGTAAGCGCCACAAAGAAGTGACCTGTCTTTTCTCTCCCGAGGCGTACAATACGATTGTATTGTATGCCGAGGAGACAAACGTAATTCATAGTGCTCTATGAGAGCTATGAATTACCATAATTGTGGGGCACATGTTGGGTGTATTGATGTGCAAATACGCTGCAAAATGTACCCTGCAGTTACGCCGTGTGAACATACCGTTAGCCTGGGTGCAGCAGCTAATAACATACACAACCCTGACAAATGACAGGTATAAAAAAAATTCTATTCAAATATAATTCATCATCAGGTTGTAGTTTACATGTATAAGGGACACACAGGCAGGATTATGTTTTAGTCACGTGAATGAGGCGATATTGTGGATATTTGTGTACATACAGTACATACACATTTGCATACATACACACACATATACACATGTACAGAAATACACACATATGTATACAAATACACACACATGTATAGACATAAACACACATTATAACAATACACATAGTATACATGCACAGACATATATACATTCAGTTCACATTCATATTGTTTCACAATTATACTATCTAGCATTGGTCTCTACAGTGAGGCTACTCACTCACTTGAGACCTTCATGGTATGGGCACCTGTGGGAGCTTCTGTTGACTCCATAACGAAATCACTGTAGCTGCAGAGGGTGTGGGACCCGGGAGCACGGCCGGGGTCTTGGCTACAGACTCTATGCTAGGGATGGGCTGCATCTAAATGGGGAGGGTGCAGCTGTATTGGGGGACAAAATGGCCAGGAAGTTGGAGGAATATTTAAACTAGGGACTGGGGGGGAGGGTAACTACACATATAGCATGCAAGATAGTGAAGATAGAGAGCTGGGAATTAGGAATAAAACAGGGGGTGGAGTGGAGGGAGGGGGTGTAGCAATAGTTAAAAAGATCAGGGAGAAAGGACTAAAAACTGACACATCTCTAAATTGCATGCTGACCAATGCCAGGAGTCTGACCAACAAAATAAATGAACTAGAATTACTAATAGCTGAAGAAAAATATGACATAGTGGGGATAACTGAGACATGGCTGGACGAGAGCTACGACTGGGCGGTTAACTTGCAGGGTTACAGTCTATTTAGAAGGGACCGTAAACACCGGAAGGGGGGAGGTGTCTGTCTCTATGTAAAATCCTGTCTGAAGCCAACACTGCGGGAAGATATAGGTACAGGTAATGAACAGGTGGAATCATTATGGGTAAATATACATGGGGGTAACAATAACAATATAATACTAATAGGGGTCTGCTATAGGCCCCCAAATATAACAGAACCCATTGAAGATGTACTCCTCAGGCAAATAGATGAGGCGGCTAATCAGAATGAGGTTATTATTATGGGCGACTTTAACTATCCAGACATCAATTGGGAATCTGAAACCTGTAGCTCTCACAAAGGAAACAGGTTTTTGTCAATAACTAATGATAATTACCTTTGCCAAATGGTGCAAGAACCGACTAGAGGAAAGGCCCTTCTAGACTTAATATTGACTAATAGACCTGACAGAGTAACAAAGGTTCAGGTTGAGGGGCACCTAGGGAATAGTGACCATAATATAATAAATTTCCGTTTATCCTTCAATAGAATTTTTTGTCAAGGAGCCACAAAAACACTGAATTTTAGGAAGGCTAATTTTATTCTGCTTAGGGAGGCCCTAAACCGTATTGACTGGGACAATGTGTTTAAATATGGCAGAACAAAAAATAAATGGGATATTTTTAAAAACATCCTAGGCTACCACTGTGAGAGGTACATACCTTATGGTAATAAAAAAAATTAGAAACAGGAAAAACCCAATGTGGATCAACAGGGATGTAAAAGAGGCAATAAAAAACAAAAAGAAAGTGTTTCACCTACTAAAACAGGAGGGTAGTGAAGAGGCGCTAAGAAGCTATAGGGAAAAAAAATAAAGTGTGTAAAATAAAGATAAAGGAAGCAAAGCTGGAGACGGAAAGACATATTGCTATAGAAAGTAAAACTAACCCCAAAATATTTTTTAACTATATAAATAGTAAAAAGATTAAAACAGAAAATGTTGGCCCTTTGAAAAATACTGAGGGAGAGACAGTAGAGGGCGATGAGAAAAAAGCAAACCTATTAAACACTTTTTTCTCCACTGTATTTACCGAGGAGGATGAGCTTCCAGTTGAACAGAGGGATGAGGTAAACTCCAACTTAAAAGTTTCTTGTCTAACCCAGGAAGAAGTGCAGCTCCGCCTCAGGAAGATTAGAATAGACAAATCCCCAGGTCCAGATGGCATACACCCACGTGTCCTAAGGGAGTTAAGTGATGTCATAGATAGGCCCCTATTCTTAATATTTATGGACTGTCTAAGAACGGGGTATGTCCCAAAGGATTGGCGCATAGCAAATGTGGTGCCAATATTCAAAAAGGGGTCAAAAAGTGATCCAGGAAACTATAGGCCGGTAAGCTTAACCTCTGTTGTGGGTACAATGTTTGGAGGTTTTCTCAGAGATGCTATCCTGGAGTATCTTACTGAAAATAAATGTATAACGCCGTTCCAGCATGGGTTTATGAAGGATCGGTCCTGTCAGACTAATCTCATCAGCTTCTATGAGGAAGTCAGTGCTAGACTGGATCGGGGTGAGGCACTGGATGTCATATATCTAGATATTGATTTGATACGGTGCCACATAAAAGGTTGGTAAATAAAATGAGAATGCTTGGACTGGGGGAAAATGTGTGCAAGTGGGTAAGCAACTGGCTCAATGATAGAAAACAAAGGGTAGTAATTGACGGTACATACTCGGACTGGATTGCTGTTACTAGTGGGATAACACAAGGGTCAGTATTGGGCCCTATCCTCTTTAACATTTTCATTAATGGTCTTACACAGAGATTACACAGTAGAATATCGATCTTTGCAGACGATACTAAGCTCTGTAAAGTAATCAACACAATAGAGGATAATGTGTTATTACAAAGGGATCTGGATAAGTTGGAGGCCTGGGCAGGAAAATGGTAGATGAGGTTTAACACTGATAAATGCAAGGTTATGCACATGGGGAAGAGAAATCCATTACATGATTACATGTTAAATGGAAAAAGGCTGGGTAAAAGTGACATGGAAAGGACTTGGGAACCCTGGTGGACAGTAAAATTAATTGTAGCAGCCAGTGTCAGACAGCAGCTGCCAAGGCAAATAGGATCATGGGGTGCATTAAAAGGGGCATAGAGGCACATGATGAGAGCATTATTCTCCATTATACAAGTCACTGGTTAGACCACACATGGAATATTGTGTACAGTTTTGGGCACCAGTGCACAGGAAAGACATTGTAGAGCTTGAACAGGTACAAAGGTGGGCAACAAAAATAATAAAAGAACTGGGGGGACTACAGTACCCAGAAAGATTAGCAAGATTAGGGATATTTAGTTTAGAGAAAAGACGACTTTGGGGGGACATAATAAATATGTTTAAATACATCAAAGGTCAATATAGAAATCTCTCCCAAGATTTATTTATACACAGGGCTGTATCTAGAACAAGGGGGAATCCTTTACGTCTTGAGGAACGAAAGTTTCTACATAAACATAGAAAGGGATTCTTTACTGTAAGAGCAGTGAGACTATGGAATTCTCTGCCAGAGGGACTTGTCATGGTGAATTCAATAACCGAGTTCAAAAAAGGGTTTGGATGCATTTCTGGAGCGTAATAATATAACAAGTTATAGTGACTAGGATTCAGGAGAGGGGTCATTGATCCAGGGATTTTTCTGATTGCCAGATTGGAGTCAGGAAGGAATTTTTCCCTAAAATGAGGACAATTGGCTTCTACCTCATTGGGGGTTTTTGCCTTCCTCTGGATCAACACCTTAGCACAACAGGCGGAACTGGATGGACGTCGTGTCTTTTTTCGCCCTTACAAACTATGAAACTACGAAGGGGCGGAGCCTCTCACTGGCTGTGTGAGGCTGAACTTCCTGACTCTTGTGCTGGACATGTCTGCAGGGCACACAGTCAGGAATTCAGTGAGTGAGCAGCCGACGCCCCTCCCCCCTCCTAAGCACCCGACACCCCAGGCAGTCTCCGTGCTTCCCCGCAGTCTCTTACTTACAACCCTGAGCTGTATTTGCGTCCAGGGGACACACATGCAGCTAAACAGATCGTCAGCTCTGCAAGCACACAGCAGCTGCCGACGATCTGATGTTCGGGGCACAGGCAGGTTTATTCAGGGCTTGTGCCCCGAACAAACCTGTCTAGTGACGCCCCAGGCTGCTGCTGTTGTTGCTGCTGCGGTCACCTCCACACCCTGTCATTGTGCCAGTCTCTGACCTCATGCTGCTGCTGTTGTTGTTGTTGCAGCCACCTGCACACCCTGTCATTGTGCCACTGTATCACCACATGCTGCTGCTGTTGCTCCTGCTGTGACCTCCACACTGTGTCATTGTGCCACTCTGTGGCCTACTCCTGTTTTTGCCACCTCCAGAATGTCATTGTGCCACTCTCTGACCTCATGCTGCTGCTGTGGCTGCTGCCGTGACCTACACACTCTGTCATTGTGCCACTCTCTGACCTCATGCTGCTGCTGTGGCTGCTGCCGTGCCCTCCACACTGTGTCATTGTGCCACTCTGTGGCCTACTCCTGTTTTTGCCACCTCCAGAATGTCATTGTGCCACTGTCTGACCTCATGCTGCTGCTGTGGCTGCTGCCATGACCTTCACAGTGTGTCATTGTGCCACTCTGTGGCCTACTCCTGTTTTTGCCACCTCCAGAATGTCATTGTACCACTCTCTGGCCTCATGCTGCTGCTGTGGCTGCTGCCGTGACCTACACACTGTGTCATTGTGCCACTCTGTGGCCTACTCCTGTTTTTGCCACCTCCAGAATGTCATTGTACCACTCTCTGGCCTCATGCTGCTGCTGTGGCTGCTGCCGTGACCTACAGACTCTGTCATTGTGCCACTCTCTGTCCTAATGCTGATGCTGAGTCTGCTGCCGTGCCCTCCACACTGTGTCATGTGCCACTCTGTGGCCTACTCCTGTTTTTGCCACCTCCAGAATGTCATTGTGCCACTGTCTGACTTCATGCTGCTGCTGTGGCTGCTGCCGTGACTTACACACTCTGTCATTGTTCCACTCTGTGGCCTACTCCTGTTTTTGCCACCTCCAGAATGTCATTGTGCCACTGTCTGACCTAATGCTGCTGCTATGGCTGCTGCCGGGACCTACACACTCTGCCATTGTGCCACTGTCTGACCTCATGTTGCTGCTGTGGCTGCTGCCGTGGCCTCCACACTGTGTCATTGTGCCACTCTGTCGCCTACTCCTGTTTTTGCCACCTCCAGAATTTCATTGTGCCACTCTCTGACCTCATGCTGCTGATGTGGCTGCTGCCGTGACCTCCACACTCTGTCATTGTGCCATTCTGTGGCCTACTCCTGTTTTTGCCACCTCCAGAATGTCATTGTGCCACTCTCTAACCCATCTCTTGGTGCTGAGTCACCCCCACACTCTGTCACTGGAAACTCTGGGCCTACTGATTTTGCCACCTGAGCCCTCATTTGTTTTTTTCTACTTTGCTGCCATGACTTTATAGGCTACATTACCACTTCATTTTTTGGTCAGTTTTGCCTTTTAAAAGGCCCCAGGGAACTTAGTGAAGCGATTTAAGAGCGGGGCGTCTAGCGTGTCATCTAAAACTCAACAGGGGATGAAGCCCAAAAACAAGGTCCCTTTGCATATTAAACAGGGCCCACAACGTTCTAAAAGCACCCTCCAGGTCCGTGCAGCCTGGAATAGCTGTTTTTTAAGTGATCACCCCGAAGTAATTCGGACCGAAACTAATTTTGTCGGAAAATTCTGCGAAGTCGGCGAATCGAATTTTTGAGAAATTCGCCCATCTCTACTGACAGTGCTAACGGAGATTTGTTTTGTGTTGTGTAATGTCATTATTAAAGATGGAATAGAACAAGATGGTCGCCATTATGTATATGTTTAAAGCATAACTAAAGAAACAGTGAGTGAAAAGATTAATAGAAGTAGAACTTATCCTTAAAGGAGTTGTCTCCCCACAGGGTTTCAAAGAATGCATGAAAGAAATTCTCTGCCCATCCTGGTTCATACAAATTTTGATAAGCCCCTGCTTGTACAGCTACGTTGTCTTTCAGTGCTAATTTAGATTTTTTATTTTCCAAACTACTTAAAGGGACGTCTTATTGACCCCCAAAACAAAAGCCCAAATTACGACTGTTTATTTGAGAAAAATCAAGTTTTTTTACTGTCTGGCAGCCGGGGACACTGACTGACATGCTGACCGTGTGAGACTCACCCTGTTATCTCTTGAACAAACGCCCCAAGTTTGTTTACAGGTAGGGTTCTGAGGGAACTGAAATACCAAGAGGTAAAATTATTGTATCTCTTTTGGGGAAAACAGAGGAACAATGCAATATATTTGGAAAAAAGTCTTATTTTTTTTCCCTACAATTTTAAAACTATTCTTTGTAGCGGAAAAAACCCCCTTTAAGAAAATGCCCTTAAAAATTTAAAAAATTAAAAAAAATTGTGTACAAATCGTAGTAAAAATGCTGAAGTTGAGAGAATGTTTTGAGACATCTAATTTGAAATAGATCTTTAACCACCAGAAATCTAATTGTCTAGCAATGAATTAAGAATTTGAAAAGCAGCAGTGGCGGAAATGTCTGCTAAAGCAAATGATCTCCAAGCCTTGAATGAGGCTATGACTGGAGGTAAAATAGGTGGAGAGTAGTGATGAGCAATTACGTTGACTATCGTCATGGGGCGTTGTCTATATCGGGAATTATCAAAGGGTTCCAATATCGATAATAGATTACGCCGATGACCTTAGCTATGGGGGAGGGAAAAACACCTTTTATTCTTAACCCAAACAGGGTGGGGAAGCTGGGAATTTAAAATCACAACAGTCAAATGGATACGTGCTACTCTAGGCAACACACTTTGGTTAAAAAAAGCCACAGAAAGAAAAACACAGACCCTTTTATTCCCTGTCCCTTTTAAACCCCAGCTGACCCCTTAAACCTGCATGACCCACAAATTAAAAAGTGCCCAAAAGGCAGTTTATTTGAACCCTCTTTTCTTAAGACATTGACTAATCCCGCCCGGAAGCAGCATGACCCTTAAACCTACGACCCCCCGATTAAAAAGTGCCGGAAAAAGGATCTTTTAACCACCCTTTTTGTTTAACTGGACATTGACTATACTGTTGGGGCCCAGATGAGCCCCAAAAGCATGACCCCCAGAATTAAAAAGCGCCGGAAAAAGGAGTCTTTGAACCACCATTTTAGTTGAACTGGTCATTAACTATATCTGTCCTTTATCGCAGTATGACCATTAAACCTGTCTGACCCACAGATTAAAAAGTGTTGGGAAAAGGAGTCTTTCAACCACCATTGTAGTTGAACTGGACATTGACTATGCCTCTCCTGGACCGCAGTATGACCATTAAACCTGTCTGACCCACACATTAAAAAGTGCCGGAAAAAGAAGTCTTTCAACCACCATTTTAGTTGAACTGGACATATGACTATACCTGTTCTGTACCACAGTATGACCATTAAACCTGTCTGACCCACAGATTAAAAAGTGCCGGGAAAAGAAGTCTTTCAACCACCATTTTAGTTGAACTGGACATTGACTATACCTGTCCTGGGTAAACTACATCTGTTCAAGTCTTCCTGTACCTCCCTTGTACAATTCAGAGGAATATTTGTATCAGCTATTTTGTACATGCATTTTTTGTAGTAGTTTAATTCTAGAAAACACATTTTTAAAATAGGATGGAATCCCACCCCGTCATTGTTTATCTTTTTTTTTAATTGTATTAAATGGGTTGTCTCAATACAATAATTGCTAGCTCTGTTAAAGATCTTGCAAAAACAAGTTATTTTGCAATATGTGTCCATTAACAGTGTCCTACCTATTCCTGTTTTTGACAGCACCATCAACCTTGAGCCTCTTTTGACAATTGTGAAGAACAAATGTCTGTTAGAAACCAAATTTTTTACAATAGGACCTGTAGTATAGCTGCATTTCACAGCAAAATACCCCCAAAAATGCAAAACATGACCCTTGAGCCACTTTTGAAAATTGTGAAGAACAAATTTCTGTTAGAAACCACATTTTTTTTTATAATAGGACCTGTAGTATTGCTGCATTTCAAAGCAGCATGACCCAAAACTGGCTTCTTCAAAACTGGCAAGGATGGTGCAGAGCTCTTTCACCTGCCTCCACTCTCGGTGGCTCAACACCCCGAGGTCTGCACCGCTGCTTGTCAGGCCATTTGTCACTTTGTACTGCGTAATGGCATTGCGCTGCTGCCACAATAGATGGAGCATGTGGAGGGTGGGATTCCAACATGTTGCCACGTCAACAATGAGACGGTTGACGGGGAGGGCAAGTTGACGTTGCAACACAGCCAGGCGGGACGAAGCAGGGTGCGAACTGCGGAAGTGAGAACTCAGACTTCTAGCCTTCCTCAGCAGGCAGTTCAGACCCGGGTAGCGCTTTAGAAATTTCTGGACGACAAGGTTCATGACATGTGCCAGGCAAGGGATGTGCTCCAGCCTACCGATCTTAAGGGTGGCCAGCAGATTTCGACCGTTATCGCACACCACCTTGCCTGGCACAAGGTTCTTGTCAACCAGCCAGTGCTCGATCTCGTTGCGGAGAGCCGTCCACAGCTCCTGACCTGTGTGTGGACGGTCTCCAAGACAGATTAATTTCAACACGGCCTGGTTTCTCTGGGCCCGTGATGCCATCAGAGGACCTTGGGGGAAAGAAACCTGCACCATCCCTGCGGTTTTGAAGAGTGTGCGCCGAGCCTGAGAGCAACCGTCACCACCAGAGACATCCACCCAGCTCACCCAGTGAGCTGTCACAGAGATGTAGCGGCCTTGGCCGTGCTTACTAGTCCATGTGTCTGTGGTGGTTTTCCGGACACAGATGCAGACAACGCGCTTGAAATTTTAGATGACACGTGGCTGGCCAGGGCAGGGACGGCTTTTCTGGCAAAGAAATGCCTGCTTGGCATCTGATATTGGGGGCAGGCAAGGGCCATGACGTGGCGGAAAACATCTGTGTCCACCAGAAGGAAAGGCAACATTTCCAAGGCCAAAAGCCTGCAAATGCAGACATTCAGGCTTTTGGCTATGGGATGGTTTGGGTTAAAGTGTTTCTTCTGCTCCCAAACCTGGAAGACAGAAGACTGGCTGCTAGACTGGCCGCTGTACGGCGTGCAGGTCGTCAAACTGGTGGAAGGAAAAGGGGTAAGATGGGTCTCTGGTAGAGATGGGCGAATTTCCCGAAATTCGTTCACTTCGCCGAATTTCCCGACAAAAAATAACTTCGTTCAGAATTACTTCGGGACGAATCAAGTTAAAAAACTATTTCCAGGCTGCACAGAGCCTGCAGGGTGCTGTAGAACATTGTGCCATGCTTAAATATGCAGAGGGAGCTTGGTTTGGTCTTCATACAATGTTGTGTTTTAGTATGACACGCACATGACTACCGCCGCTCTTAGAATCGCTTCACTCTAAAATTCCCTGGGCACTTAAGAGGGCAAAACTGACCAAAAAACTGAAGGGGGAATGTAGCCTGATAAAGTCATGCCAGCGACAGCTGGAAAAAAACAAGCTGAGGGCTCAGGTGGCAAGATCAGTGAATGAGTGTGGAGGTGACGGCGGCAGCCACAGCAGCATGAGGTCAGAGAGTGGCACAATGACATTCTGGAGGTGGCAAAAACAGGAGTAGGCCACAGAGTGGCACAATGACACAGTGTGTAGGTTACGGCAGCAGCCACAGCAGCAGCATGAGGTCAGACAGTGGCACAATGACATTCTAGAGATGGCAAAAAAAGGAGTAGGCCACAGAGTGGCACATTGACACAGTGTTTAGGTCATGGCAGTAGCCACAGCAGCAGCATGAGGTCAGACAGTGGCACAATGACAGAGCGTGTAGGTCATGGCAGCAGCAGCATGAGGTCAGACAGTGGCACAATGACATTCTGGAGGTGGCAAAAACAGGAGTAGGCCAGAGATTGGGACAATGACACAGTGTGTAGGTCACGGCAGCAGCCACAGCAGCAGCATGAGGTCAGACAGTGGCACAATGACACAGTGTGTAGGTCATAGCAGCAGCCACAGCAGCAGCATGAGATCAGACAGTTGCACAATGACACAGTGTGTAGGTCACGGCAGCAGCAGCATGAGGTTAGACAGTGGCACAATGACATTCTGGAGGTGGGAAAACAGTAGTAGGCCACAGAGTGGCACAATGACAGACTGGAGATGAAGGCGGCAGCAGCATGAGGTCAGAAAGTGGCACAATGACATTCTGGAGGTGGCAGAAACTGGAGTAGGCCACAGAGTGGCACAACGGCAGAGAGTGGAGGTGACGGCAGCAGCAGCATGAGGTCAGACAGGGGCACAATGACATTCTGGAGGTGGCTAAACAGTGGTAGGGCACAGAGTTGCACAATGACAGAGAGTGGAGGTGACGGTGGCAGCAGCATGAGGTCAGACAGTGGCACAATGACATTCTGGAAGTGGTGAAAACTGGAGTAGGCCACAGAGTGGGACAATGACAGAGACTGGAGGTGACGGTGGCAGCAGCATGAGGTCAGACAGTGACACAATGACCTCTGGAGGTTGCAAAACAGTAGTAGGCCACAGAGTGGCACAATGACACAGTGTGTAGGTTACGGCAGCAGCTACAGCAGCAGCATGAGGTCAGACAGTGGAACAATGACATTCTGGAGTTGGCAAAAACTGGAGTAGGCCACAAAGTGGCACAATGACAGAGAGTGGAAGTGTCGGCAGCAACAGCATGAGGTCAGAGAGTGGCACAATGACATTCTGGAGGTGACCAAAACAGGAGTAGGCCACAGAGTGGCACAATGACACAATGTGGAGGTTACGGCAGCAGCCACAGCAGCAGCATGAGGTTAGAAAGTGGCAAAATGACATTCTGGAGGTGGAAAAAACTGGAGTAGGCCACAGAGTGGCACAATGACAGAGAGTGGAGGTGACGGCGGCAGGAGCAACAGCATGAGGTCAGAGAGTGGCACAATGACACAGTGTGGATGTCATGGCACCAGCAACAGCAGCAGCAGCTTGAGGTCAGAGAGTGGCACAATGAAAGACTGTGGAGGTGGGTAGCAATACCAGTCCCTGGTAAAGATTGTTGGTGGCAGATGGAGAAATGGTCAGCAGATGTGTGGCATCAGGCGGGTGGCGGCATCAGAATAGTGGCTGAGGCAGGTAGTTTGAACCCAGACTCATTTCTCACAGTTTGGGTGAGACGTCATGGCTGATGTAGTCTGACGCCTAAGGCATTGGTGTGTGGAAATCCTGGCCGATCCACGCCTGATTCATCTTGACAAAGGTCAGTCATTCCACATTTCCCGTGGGCAAGCGAGTTCTCCTTGGGGTAACAATGGCCCCCGCCGCACTGAACACCCGCTCTGATGCCACACTCCTGGCCGGGCAAGACAGCTTCTCCTCTGCAAACTCGGCAAGTTGCGGCCACACATCCAGTTTGGCTGCCCAGTAGTCCAGCGGATCTTCTAACTGGGGTGGCAGAGTGCTGTCCAAGTAGGCCACCACCTGTTGGTTCAAGGTCTGCTCCAGGTCCTGCTGCTGCTGGCGACTACCCTCCTCACTATGCGGGTGAAGAAACTGCTCATCAGTGACTCCAGACTTAGGTTGCTGCTGATGGAGCTGGTACTGCTCCTACCCCCCCACCTTCCCCCAGCAGCCGCGGCAGTAGTACGTGAGCGCTGAAGAACCCCCCGGTCAGACCTGTCAGAAGAGGGACGATGCCGCACATAGGCAGCGGTCAACTGACTACGGAGGATTTCCCTATATTATTTGAGTTTGTCCTCCTTCTCAATAGCTGGGAAAAAGGCTCCCATTTTGGACCGGTAGCGAGGGTCCAATAAGGTGGAGAGCCAGAAGTCATCCCTCTGCCGGATGCTGACTATTCGGCTGTCACTAGCCAGGCAAATCAGCATGCTGTGGGCCATCTGCACAAGTGACTCCGAGGGGCTCCCTGCCTCCATCTCCACTGTATACTGCCACGGTGCTTGCGGGTCATCTGCCTTGTCTTCCTCATCTCCATCTATCTCCACCAGCTGCTCCTTCTCCTCCTCTCTTGTCACCTGGGTAGAAAATCCACTCATTTCACCAGACAATGCTTCTGCTCCAATGTCCTCCTCCTCATCCTCCATTTCAGTCCCCACCGGACTCATGTGGCCGCGAGATGTAGTCGCCACGTCTCCAGTCCCCTGCCCAGACAGATTTTTCAGCATCTGTTCCAGGACATGAAGCAGTGGAATGACGTTATTCATCCCGTAGTCCTGGCGACTGACAAATAATGTGGCCTCCTCGTATGGCCTCAACAAACGGCAGGTGTCACGCATGACCTGCCACTGGCTGACATCAAAGTTACACAGTGGACTACTCCTGCCCGCCTGGATCCTCAAAAAATCGTTAATGGCCTTTCTCTGTTCATACAGTCGGTCCAACATGTGCAGGATGGAATTCCAACGGTTGGAAACTTCACATATCAGAGTGTGTTGGGGTAGGCCGTTCTGCCGCTGCAACTCGAGAAGGGTGTTCCTGGCTTTGTAGGAATGGATGAAGTGCATGCACAGTTTCCTGGCCATTTTCAGAATCTTCTGAAGATCGGTGGAAGACTTCAGGAACCTTTTCACAACCAGATTGAACACGTGCACCATGCAGGGCGCATGGACCATCCCTCCTCTGTGCAGCGCGGACACCATGTTCCTCCCATTGTCCATCACCATGGTTCCAATTTGCAGTTGGCGCGGAGAAAGCCACACATCGATTTCTTGCTGCATGACGCGGAGCAGTTCCTCCCCTGTGTGACTTCGTTCGCCGAGGCAAGCCAGGTGTAGAACTGCGTGACACCGCTGTGCCCTACACATGTGGTATGATGGAGCAGTACTTGTGGAGGCTGAGATGGTGGTGGTGGTGGAAGAGGAGGAGGCGGACATTGGCGCAGGAGCCGCAGTTTGACAATGTGGAGGAGAAAGCGGCGTCTCCTGTCCAAGTTGTTGGTGTGCCTGGGCAGGAAGCATATTCACCCAGTGGGCCGTAAAGGACATGTACTGGCCCTGACCGTAGTTACAGCTCCAGACGTCCGCGCTGCCGTGCACCTTGGAACAAACCGATAAGCTCAAGGACTGGCCCACCTTCTGTTCTACATATTTATGAAGTGCTGATACTGCCTATTTGGAAAATAAATTACAGCTTGGAACTCTCCATCTCGGCTCGGCACAAGCCATTAGTTCTCTTCGCGGTGCAGAGTCCACCATTTGGAAAGGGAGGGACTGCAGCACCAACAACTTGGACAGGAGCACGGTCAGCTTCTGCACCTTAGGATGGTTGGACGCATACTGTTGTCTCTTTGCAATCGTCTCGCTGAACGACTGCTGGCACCATGAGTAGTGAGGAGCAGGAGCATCTGGATCGGGAGATGGTGTCAAAGAGAAACAGCTCCCTTCTGCAGAGGTGGTGGAGCCTTGACTGGCTGCAATGGCATGCGTGCCACTGGGCGCTGCTGCTGCAGTTGCTGCGGCGGCAGGATGGACCACCACATCTGAGCCACGTTTCTCCCAGGCCACCGGATGGTGACGCTGCATGTGTTGACGCAGGGTCGTGGTGCCAACGTTAGCTCCCTTGCCATGCTTCACTTTCTGCCCACAGATTCTACATATACCCATATTAGGCTCGTCCGGTGTCTTAGCAAAGAACTGCCACACCGCTGAGGATCTGATTTTACCGCCAACGCTCCTCACTGAGTGACTACTACCACCGCTGCCTCGCTGAGCCCCTGTGCCGCTACTTTCTTGGACCTGCAAAGCGGGTTTTCTACCCCGTGGCCGCTTGGCTCCCGACCCTTACACTGGTGCTACCCTGCTGACTCACAGCCACACAACCCACTTTCTGGCTGCGCCGCCGCCTGACGCGCAAGCTGACGACCTCGTCTCCTGACGATGATGAAGCCCTTGCCTCACCCGGCTCCCACGTGTGGTCGGCTACATCGTCATCTATTTGCGTTTCATCGTCACTGCTGTCCTCATCACCAGTCGTGGTATGCAGAGGCTGACCCCTCACAACATGACCTCCTATGCCACTCTCCACATCTCTACTTTGCCGCCTACTGTAAGAAGCAGGGGATATTGGCCTCATTTCTTTGCTGCCAAGTAGCTGCTGACTGCCCTCATCAAATTGTTCATCCTCGCTATATAGTGGCGCTGAGCCCAGACCACATAGTAGATCTCTGGCTGAGGGAACCGGATGGGACAGAGGCGGGTAGAGGACAAGTGAGGGCCGCTTACCCGCTCCCGGGCCATGCCAACTAAGGGTTGTGTCTGACGTTCCCACTGACTCTTGGCTGGGGTTGTCAGATGTCATCTGGGAGGAAGTGGATGACCTAGTCAACCAATCAAGAACCCTTGGGTTGCTAGTCAGCACACGGCCGCTAGATGACAGCAGCAGTTGTTGCCTCACTGAGTGACCCCTGCTGCGACGTCCCCTTGCTGTGCTGCGACGTGGGCCTGGAATGTTTGTGCTTCTGCCACTCGCAGGTGAAGAGCCTGCCACCTCTCTGTCTGACATACTGTTTGTTCTAAAATGTACAGACACTGTTTGATGAAGATTTCTGTATATGATAAATATACACCCTGTATTTGACTCCAAATGAACCCAGTAACAAGCTTGGGTAACTCTTGGATATAAATTGCGCTCTACAAATGGGCAGGAAAATTTGACTTGTATGTGCCGTTTAAAAACTCTGTGTATTTTACTGAACATAAAAGCACAAACAGGCTTAATTAAGCTTTGGATATGAATTATGCTACAGAATTTATTCTGCGGCGGTGAAAAACAAAGGGCGACATGTATGATCGGGCTTTACGACTTTTTTTTGGCGTATACTGTGCCTCCCGGCCCGAATCCCGCTGTCGGATGCAGGGATGCAGTGTTAGGCGCAGCGTTCGCCACTTTCGGCTGCGCCTCACATGAAGGGGCGGGCAGTGGGCGCGGTGTGGGCGCGGGGTAGGCGTTCTGGGGCGGGACGCGGCGCGCTCGAAAACTCCGAGGCATGTACGATGGCGAGTCGGCAAAGCGAGGCGCAGTGCAGCGCTCGGCAGCTCCGACAGGCAGACCTTTTTTTTTTTGGTCTAAATGCTCCGGCAGAGGCGAAGTGAAGCAGGATTGGAACATGCGAGGAATCATACAGAAGATCGCTACAGAAATCTCGGCGCTCCGCTCCGTGCAGCAGGAGTATGATTCCGAAAAAAATCGCCTTTATAAAGGCGACAAACAGTGTCAGAAAAGAGCTGAACGTAAAAAATAAACATAATTTAAAAAAAAATCACTTTCCTAAACGCTAGAACGGAGCAATATCAAGAATTATGATATTGTAAATTGACGGGAAATACAGTAATTCAAATTCTGAAACCTATTCTCATTGGTCGGCATAAACCGGCGAATCAGAATAGGAGCGACAGTGAACCATTAAAACCTATGGGGAATGATTGACCAATCAGAATCAAAGGCGGGACAGTTCAAAATACAGTAAAAATGCTGAAAAGAGCTGATTGATTAAGCAATCGGGGACTTGGCTAGCTCAGCCAATCAGAATAGGAGCGACAGAGACCCATTAAAACCTATGGAGAACTATTGACCAATCAGAATAGGCGCGACAAAGACCCATTCTAGTCTATGGAGAAATTTAGACCAATCAGAATTCACGGCGGGATAATTTAATATACAGTAAAAAGACAGAAAAGAGCTAATTGGCTGAGCTAGCGGGTGCTTGGCTATCCCAGCCAATCATTGCGCGAGCTACTTCTCCTATTATAGTCTATGGAGAGATGGGCGCTCTGAAATCTCGGCACTCAGCGCCGTGCGGCATGAAGTATTAATAAAAAAATGATTTTTATTAAGTGTAAAACATTATCAGATAAAGAGCAGAACCCTTCTTTACAAATAAAGCAGTTAAAAACCCGAACACCGCGTTTGTCGCCGAGACCGGCGCTACATAGGGAATTACAATAGAGAGACTTGCCGGGAACTACAGTAATTCACATTGTTTAAGCTATTCTCATTGGTCGGCAGACGCCAGCCAATCAGAATAGGAGCGACAAAGACCCAGTTTATCCTATGGAGAAGTTTGGACCAATCAGAATAGGAGCGACAGTGGCCCATTCTAACCTATGATGGAGTATTAACCAATCAGAATAGGAACGACAAAGTCCCATTAAATCCTATGGAGAAGTTTGGACCAATTAAAATCAAAGGCGGGACAGTTCAAAATACAGTAAAAAGACAGAAAACAGCTGATTGGCTGAGCTAGCGGTGGCTTGGATATCCCAGCCAATCAGAGCGCGAGCTACTTCTCCCATTATAGTCTATGGAGAGAAGGGCGCTCTGAAATCTCGGCACTCAGCGCCGTGCGGCATGAAGAATTAATAAAAAAATTATTTTTATTAAGTGTAAAACATTATCAGATAAAGCGCAGAACCCTTCTTTACAAATAAAGCAGTTGAAAACCCGAACAAGGCGTTTGTCGCCGAGACCGGCGCTACATAGGGAATTGCAATAGAGGGAATTGCCGGGAAATACAGTAATTCAAATTGTTTAAGCTATTCTCATTGGTCGGCAGAAGCCAGCCAATCAGAATAGGAGCGACAAAGACCCATTATAACCTATGGAGAAGTTTGGACCAATCAGAATAGGAGTGACAGTGGCCCATTCTAACCTATGAAGGAGTATTAACCAATCAGAATAGGAGCGACAAAGTCCCATTATATCCTATGGAGAAGTTTGGACCAATCAAAATCAAAGGCGGGACAGTTCAAAATACAGTAAAAAGACAGAAAAGAGCTGATTGGCTGAGCTAGCGGTGGCTTGGATATCCCAGCCAATCAGAGCGCGAGCTACTTTTCCCATTATAGTCTATGGAGAGATGGGCGCACTGAAATCTCGGCTCTCAGCGCCGTGCGGCATGAAGTATTAATAAAAAAATCATTTTTTATTAAGTGTAAAACATTATCAGATAAAGAGCAGAACCCTTCTTTACAAATAAAGCAGTTAAAAGCCCGAAAAACGCGTTTGTCGCCGAGACCGGCGCTACATAGTGAATTGCAATAGAGAGAATTGCCGGGAAACACAGTAATTCAAATTGTTTAAGCTATTCTCATTGGTCGGCATAAACCAGCTAATCAGAATAGGAGCGACAATGTCCCATTACAACCTATGGAGGAGAATTGACCAATCAGATTAGGAGCGACAATGTCCCATTATATCCTATGGAAAAAAATTGACCAATCATATTCAAAGGCGGGACAGTTCAAAATACAGTAAAAAGACAGAAAAGAGCTGATTGGTTGAAGCGGCGGGGGCTCGTCCAGCTTAGCTAATCAGAGCGCGAGCTACTTTCTCATAGAGTTCTATGGGGAAAAGAAATTCTGAGCGCGCTCTGTGATTGGCTAAGTTAAAAGAGGCGCCGTTATTTGGACCAATGGGAGAGCGAGCGACGCTCCTTTGGGTTTTCTAATGCAATCTGAAATAAAATTGTACATGGCCGAAATCAAATTATAACACTACAGAAGTTGTACCGATGTGTATATAAAATGAATAATAATATGGGGGTAACGAAAAAAAATTTTTAAATCAATAAAATCATGTTTATTTCTTTATTTTCTTTGCACCCATACTATTGATCCTTGGCTAACGAAAATAAAGAAATAAACATGATTTTATTGATTTAATATTTTTTTTTTTCGTTACCCCCCATATTATTATTCGTTTTATATACACATCGGGACAATTTCTGTAGTGCTATAATTTGATTTTGGCCATGTACAGTTTGATTTCAGATTGCATTAGAAAACCCATAGGAGCGTCGCTCGCTCTCCCATTGGTCCAAATAACGGCGCCTCTTTTAACTTAGTCAATCACAGAGCGCGCTCAGAATATCTTTTCCCCATAGAACTCTATGAGAAAGTAGCTCGCGCTCTGATTGGCTAAGCTGGACGAGCCCCGCCGCTTCAACCAATCAGCTCGTTTCTGCATTTTTACTGTATTTTGAACTGTCCCGCCTTTGATATATGATTTGGTCAATTTTTCTCCATAGGATATAATGGGACATTGTCGCTTCTATTCTGATTGATCAATTCTCCTCCATAGGTTATGATGGGACATTGTCGCTCCTATTCTGATTGGCTGGTTTAAGCCGACCAATGAGAATAGCTTAAACAAATTGAATTACTGTATTTCCCGGCGATTCTCTCTATTGCAATTCCCTATGTAGCGCCGGTCTCGGCGACAAACGCGTTGTTCGGGTTTTTAACTGCTTTATTTGTAAAGAAGGGTTCTGCTCTTTATCTGATAATGTTTGACACTTAATAAAAATGATTTTTTTATTAATACTTCATGCCGCACGGCGCTGAGCGCCGAGATTTCAGAGTGCCCATCTCTCCATAGACTATAATGGGAGAAGTAGCTCGTGCTCTGATTGACTGGGATATCCAAGCCACCGCTAGCTCAGCCAATCAGCTCTTTTCTGTCTTTTTACTGTATTTTGAACTGTCCCACCTTTGATTTTGATTGGTCCAAACTTCTCCATAGGATCTAATGCTACTTTGGCGCTCCTATTCTGATTGGTTAATACTCCTTCACAGGTTAGAATGGGCCACTGTCGCTCCTATTCTGATTGGTCCAAACTTCTCCATAGGATATAATGGGTCTTTGTCGCTCCTATTCTGATTGGCTGGCTTCTGCCGACCAATGAGAATAGCTTAAACAATTTGAATTACTGTATTTCCCGGCAATTCTCTCTATTGCAATTCCCTATGTAGCGCCGGTCTCGGCGACAAACGCGTTGTTCGGGTTTTTAACTGCTTTATTTGTAAAGAAGGGTTCTGCTCTTTATCTGATAATATTTTACACTTAATAAAAATGATTTTTTATTAATACTTCATGCCGCACGGCGCTGAGCGCCTAGATTTCAGAGCGCCCATCTCTCCATAGACTATAATGGGAGAAGTAGCTCGCGCTCTGATTGGCTGGGATATCCAAGCCACCGCTAGCTCAGCCAATCAGCTTTTCTGTCTTTTTACTGTATTTTGAACTGTCCCACCTTTGATTTTGATTGGTCTAAACTTCTCCATAGACTAGAATGGGTCTTTGTCACTCCTATTCTGATTGGTCAATAATTCTCCATAGGTTTTAATGGGTCTCTGTCGCTCCTATTCTGATTGGCTGAGCTAGCCAAGTCCCCGGTAGCTTAACCAATCAGCTCTTTTCAGCATTTTTACTGTATTTTGAACTATCCCGCCATGGATTCTGATTGGTCTAAACTTCCCCATAGGTTTTAATGGTTCACTGTCGCTCCTATTCTGATTGGCCAGTTTATGCCGACCAATCAGAATAGCTTTCTGAATTTGAATTACTGTATTTCCCGGAAATTTCCAATATCCTAATTCTTGAATTAGGATATTGGAAAGTGATTTTGTTTTATGTATTTTTTATTTTTTAGGTTTCAGCTCTTTTCCTGAGAATGTTGATCGCCTTATAAAGGCGATTTTTGATTCAGACTCCGCACGGACATCTGGAATGATTTCTCGCTGTTCCAGCCTGTCTCGCATCGGAACTGTTTTTCGGCGTAGTCCCGCACGGCGCCTAAGTCCCGCAGTGCGACCATGTCCCCGCACTGTGCCCCACACACACTGGCGAGGCGCAGGGAACTTTTGCCCGCATGTATGGTGCACCGCCTCAGACGGCGAATCTTAGGCGCAGCGCCACACTGCGCCTCGGTCCCCGCACTGCGCCCCACACACTGGCCAGGCGCGGCGGACTTTTCCCGCATGTATGAGTGCACTACCTCCGGCGCCGAATCATAGGCGCAGCGCCGCACTGCGCCTCAGTCCCGCACTGCGCCTAACACACAGGCGAGGCGCGACGGACTTTACATGCTATGTATGAGCGCGCCCCGGCCCCGACACAAATCAGGCGCAGATTTCGCCGGAAAGCCGGCTGAAAGGTGCGCCCCGACGTGGCGAGATTCATACATGTCGCCCATAGTTTCTTTTACTGAGTACAACTGCAGAAAAATACTTAGTTAACCATTGGATGTAAATTGCGCCAAAGAATTGAGCCACCACAAACTACTAGCTGTGTAGCGTGTTACAATGGCGTGTATTTTACGCTGCACAACAAGAGGAAAACTTGTAATTAACCTTCGCTTGTGAATTAGGCTACAGGAAAATTGTATTTTTTGGCGGTGAAAAAGACGGTTTCTTTAAGTCACCACAACAGCAGAACAATGCTTAATTAACCCCTGGATGTAAATTGCGCAAAAGAATTTAGCAGCCAAAAATGAAGTGGTATTTGTATTGTAAAAACGCTGTTTCTTTAAATTAATACAACAGGAACAGGCTTAGGTCACCCTTGGATATTCAATGTGCTGTGAGCAGATAGCATTAAAATGTATATGCAGCTGCACTGGACGCACACTGGACTTCAGATCCAATACCCCACAAATCAGAAATAGAACGTTAAAAGAAGCAGTCTCTGAGACAAGCTGAGACACCCCCCAAAAATCTGTGTATAAAAATGAGTTCTTTAGTATCAGCTATCACAAGCAGCCACGGCAGCACCTTCCCTAATCAGTACAGTGAGAGCAGTATGAGCTCCCAGTGTCGCGCCCGGACTTATATAGTGCGGTGACGTCACAGAATCCCGCCGGTCTCCGATTGGCTTAACTCTGCACATGTCATGCAGGCTATGCCCTTCTTCCTCCAGAGTTTTTTGCCCATGTAATGCCATGTGCTCGCAGCCATTTTATCAATCAAAAGTACACTTCATTCACCCGAAGTACCCCAAAGTTCGACTTCGTTCGGACTGAAGTTTTCCTGAAATTCTAAACGAATTCCACTTCGTTAGAATCAATTCGCCCATCTATATTAATAATAGACTAACAATTTCCTGTTCTGTATAAATAACTTTTAAGCAGTCTTCTTTTTTATCATCACAGGTAGGATTACAATTAAATACAATACCTACATTTACAATGGGTTGCAAACGTTTTTAAATTCCTTGAATTTTTCCTAATTTTTAAATATTGCAACCACAAACTTAAAAGTCATTTATTGATATTTATGTGATAGAGCAACACAATGTAGTGAGTATGTGTAATGTATAAAGAAAATGTAATGTACTTTCCAACTTTTTGAAAATTAAAAAACTAAAAGGTGTCTCAGGCATATGTGTTCAGCCCCCCTGGACTCTGATACCCCTAAATAAAATCAATTGCCTTTAGAAGTCAACTAATTAGTAAACATAGTACATCTTTATGTAATTTATTTGCAGTATAATTATAGCTGTTTAGTAAAGGCCTAAGAGTTTTGTTTGAGAAAAAAACAACATCATGAAAATCAACGACCACACCAGACAGCTCAGGGATAAAGTTGTGGCAAAGTGTATTGCAGGGTTATGTTTTACTATTATAGCCCAAGCTCTGAACTTCTCATTGATCACTGTTTAATCCATCATCCATAAATGGAAGGAGTATGGACAACTGCTAACCTACCAGGACATGGCCATTAACCTATGCTGGCAGCCCAGACAATGAAAACACTAGTTAGAGAAGTAGTCAATAGGCCAAGGGTCACTCTGGAGGAGCTGCAGAGATCCACAACTCAAATGGGAGAATCTGTCCACAAGACAACTATTAGTCATGTACTCCACAAACTTAGCATTTATGGCAAGAAAAAATCAATTTTATAAAGCAAGCCATCCCATTTGCAAAAAGATATGTAGGGGACACAGTAAACAGGTAGAAGAAGAAGCTCTGTTCAGATGAGATGAAAATTGAACTTTTTGGCCTAAATGCCAAACGCTATGTGTGCAGGAAAGCTAAAACTGCAGATCACCCTGAACACACCATCACCATCATGAAGCCTAGTAGTGGCAACATTATGCTGTGGAGATGCTCTGCTTCAGAAAGCTGTTGAGAAGCCCACAGCGCCCTCTGTTGGTTGTAACAAATCCTCAATTTGCTTTTGACCCACCGAGTCTTGAGAAAGCAAAAAGGATTTTATTAGCCATGCCAGTATCTCTCATCTGCAGACAACGCTGTTTCGGGATTTTTGTCCCTCTTCAGTGCAAAGCAGTGAAGATACTGGCTGGCTGTGTGGGAGGCATCGGGTAGCTCAGGAAGGGAAGATCTCTCTTTAAGGACAGCACCGAACGAACGGCTTGTAGAGTTTTTGTTTTGCCTTTTTGCCCTCTACTTAGCATCTGCATATCACAAGGCATTATGGGAAAGGGGTTGAGAAGCCCAGAGCGCCCTCTGTTGGTTGTAACAAATCCTCAATTTGCTTTTGACCCACCGAGTCTTGAGAAAGCAAAAAGGATTTTTTTTAGCCATGCCAGTATCTCTCATCTGCAGACAACTATGTTTCGGGATTTTTGTCCCTCTTCAGTGCAGAGCAGAGAAGATACTGGCTGGCTGTGTGGGAGGCATCGGGTAGCTCAGGAAGGGAAGATCTCTCTTTAAGGAGAGCACCGAACGAACGGCTTGTAGAGTTTTTGTTTTGCCTTTTCGCCCTCTACTTAGCATCTGCATATCACAAGGCATTATGGGAAAGGGGCTGAGAAGCCCACAGTGCCTTCTGTTGGTTGTAACAAATCCTCACTTTGCATTTGACCCAACGAGTCTTGAGAAAGCAAAAAGGATTTTTAGCCATGCCAGTTCTCTCATCTGCAGATAACCCGTTTCGGGTTTTTGTTTCCCCTCATGCAAAAAG
>JAODAL010031022.1:0-49070 GCA_025379985.1 Phyllomedusa bahiana | reverse complement strand
GGGCAGCGTCCGTTAAAGGGGTTTTGGCCCCCAGCGGTGGTTTTTCCCCGCCGCGCTGAGGGTCCCAGTGATGGGGGGGGCATATTTCCCCCCATGCTATAGCTGCCCTAAGACAGCAGGACAGGTTGCCGTGTGGCGCTAGCGTTTGGGCAACCATGCAGGGCCGCGGCGGTACTGTGGGTTGTGGGTCTGGCACTGGCTGTTGGGGGTGAGATGGGCCTCTCAGGGGCTGCAGGCACCGCTTACCAGCTCCGGCGCCGTTCCGACGGTCGTGCCGCAGCCGTGAGTTCAAATTTAGCCCCCGGCTCCTGGAGGCTTAGGCCGCACCTAGGCCGCGCCCTCTCTCGGCCCCAAACTGCTCCGGGCCTCTCCCTTGATGGGGCAGGACCTCCAGCAGCCCGGGCCTGTGTTGGGGGCGGAGCCTAAACGCCGTTTTTGCGGCGTTCAGCGTCCTGGCTTCTGCTGAGGAAGACACAGCATCTTGGGATGGTAAGTTGGCCCCCTGTGGGCCATCCATCTCTGCCCCCCGCGCTTTGCAGCCATGTCACTTTTCAGGGCTCAGTGTTGTAAACCGCCCGTGCCCAAAACAGTGGCAACTTGCTTCGCCTGCACCCATTGCCACAGGATAGCCTTGTGGGCTAGCCCCGGTGCACTTTGTGCCCTTTGCGCTACTCCGCCACCGTCCACTGCAGGACCCAGCGCCTCCTGTCAGGGGTCGGTGGCCCCAGAGTGGGCCAGGTCCCTCGCTCACTTGCAGTGGCCACCAAGGGTGCCCCAGGTTACGGTTTTGGCCAAAGGGCACATGCCGTCGCTGCTCGCAGCCCGTACGGAGTGTTCGCGTATAAGTGCTAGAGGTCTCTCTGCCTCGTTATCACCCGAGCTCTCTCCCATCAGACGGTGGTCGGAGATAGAAGCTCCATGCCTGGATACGGCTTCTTCAAGTGGGGACTCCTCTGATTCTGACTCTGAGCCAGACACAGATGATGATGTGAGCGGTCCCAACCCCTTTGCCCAGGCTATTGGGACGGATTTGAAAGCTGTAGGGTGGTTCGGCCCCCTTTTGGAGATCCCCCGCTCTGGCTTTGGGCCAACAGGGTTGATGGTGTGACAGCAGCGGTCCAAGCCCTTAGCCGGGCTATTTGGAACGGATGTGAAAGCTCCAGGCCTGAATACGGCCCCTTCTGGAGACTCCCCTGTCTCTGGCTTTGGGCCAGACAGGTTTGATGGTGTGACAGCAGCAGTCCAAGCCCGTAGTCGTGAAAGCTCCAGGCCTGGATACGGCCTCTGTTGGAGACCCCCCTGTCTCTGGCTCTGGGCCAGACGGGGTTGATAGGATGACAGCAGCGGTCCAAGCCCTTATCAGAGTTGTCAGAGACTCCCTTCATGTTAGGAGTGAGGATGTCTCAGCCTCCCAGGAGGAGGTCTCCCTTAGGGGCGGCAGGCGACAGCGTCTGTTGCCCAGAAACTTTCACCCTTTGGTATGTCCTACTCCAAGGGTGCCGTTTTTTCTGCAGTCAGGCCGGGAGCTCGGGCTCGCTCTCTCCCACTTGAAAAGCAGGGTTCGGTTCGCCGAGTTTGTGCAGCACAAGCTGGCCCCCGCTCACGGGTTAAGGTTTCTATTGCAGGGGGTCATGCATTTGGTCCCCCTGGTTCGTAGGCCTATCGAACCGTGGGATTCAATGCTTGTTTGGGAAATCGGACAGTCTGCACCTTTCGGACCTCCACGGGAAGTCTCCCTGTGTTTACTTTTATGGAAGGTGGCCCTCTGGGTGGCCAACACTTCTATCCACCAAGTGTCTGTACAGGCAGCTCTATCTGCCGGCCCCTGTTCTGGGGTATGCGGAAGGACAAGATACTCTGTGTCTTGTTCTGCTATATTTCCCTAGGATGGTTTCATCGTGTCATATCGATGAAGACATGGTTCTGCTCTCTCTTGCCCCATCGTCCTCTCATCTTTGAGGACGATTGTTACGTTGGGTAGGCATGGTCAGGGCCGTTCGGTTCTACCTCTCTGTCTTGGATTCTTTAGATCCGCACAGTCCAATTTCCCTATTTGTGCTATTTTAACGAAACATAGAAGCGAGACAGATCTGTGCTGCTCTGGATGAGTTCATAGAAGACTGGATTCAACTGTAACAAACCTCCAGCTGTGAGAGGAGAAGATATCAGTGCTCTGAGTTCATAGAAGACTGTCTAGACTGAATGCAAGGCTGTGGTATGTAAACAAACAGTTCTTACAAAATAAGACTGCATTAGGGAGAGGACAGTGACATGTGGACTGAGACAGAGAAGGGGGGGAGAGCACACTGACTCGGGAGCGAGCATAAACAGTGAAGGGGGGATGATATCATCCCCCTTCAGTTAAGAAACACCCAGCTAGGAGGGGAAGCAGAGCTGAGAAGCTGAAAATACAATGAAACACACGAACTGATGAAGTGATACATCCCCTTTGTCACTGCAAACCCCTGTTCTAGGGATCAGCGTGGTGCCCAGCAGTTTATCTCTATGATCCTTAAGTGATCACAGCATCTTATGTGGTAGTTATAGTTTGTGTGAAATTGCATGAAGTGAAAACTAGACTTAAAGGGTATGTCCACATTAATAAAGTTATACCCAAATGGGCAAAAGTGGAGAAAATGAGATTAAAAAATGACATTTACATCCTGGTCTCCCACTGCTGCAGCTCCTGAGCTCCCTAGAGATCTGCTTTCTCCACACTTCTGAGCTCTTGTCCTGACATCTTGGAGAAGGTCTCTCTTCATTCACGCAGTGTGGAGCTCATGCGTCTCCTGTGTGTCGGGACAAGAACACAGAAGTGAATATCCAGACAACCTTATAATGTTATCCAGTTTCATAAAATATATATGTCTACTGTCCGGGTGTACACACACTTATTGTTTTTGATACTGAATCATTGCAATTTCTCTAAACTTCAAACAATATTTCCAATTTTTATTTTTTTACAGGTGAACTGCCGTCTGCTGTGCCAGGTGACTGTGAGAAAGCACACAGTGCAGCTTCTCTGTGCCAGGACCTTTCACTGCTCATCGATGGGTTAGTGTTACAATTTCATTTGTAGACTTCTGTGCAGTAAATAGAAAAGAAAATCAAGAAAATCAACTAGTGATTTATAAGCAATACTGAAAAAATAAATTATGTGAAAACATATTGATGGTTCTAAAGCATAAACGGACATAGCTGAATAGGAAACCTAAATAATCTTTAAGCAAAATATATAAAATAACTCTGAGGTCTATAAAGCAAACGGATATCTCTTTACTTGTTTTGTTAACTCATCCCTGGGGTATATAGGACATGGACTTTAATTTGGTAGACCGTATAAGGGTGCTTGAAAAGCCTAAAAACGATTTGATGTCTACTTTGGTTAAACTGATGCATGTTGTAGATTCGTCTTACTAGATCTTCAGCCGTTCTTTATTGCAGCAGTGGAAATCCTTTTTTTTTTTTTTTTCCCAAGGTGTATTCCGAGTTCTCTCATGTGAATTCCACTACTTTTTCCTAGTCTAAGTCTTTGTGAAACTTGCATCCATGTGATTTAAATATGAATCCACATTATAATTCACACTACACGTTTTTTATGTAGATATTAAATCTGCGTTGCAGATAAGGGTAGGTGACAGGTTGCTACTTGATGTGGAATTCCCTTAGGAAAATGTGTTGGGTAACCAAGCATAGAGTAAATTAAATGGGGATCATCCGCTTCTGAATCTTCAACATATAAAGCTGCAAATACATGATAAAATACAAAGGTATGCTTAGATTTCTGTTCCAGGTTTTATTCCAAAGTCACAGCGCTGATAGTATTCACTGATTAAAACAATCTGTTGTGAGAGCATACCTTTATCTGTATGTTGCAGGCTGTCTGATACATTTGCCTGAACCCATGACACACCGAACTTGTTGCTTCCTTACATCGCCCTATGTTTGTCATACATGTGCACCAGCATTTTTCCAGTTAACAAAAAAATAGTGCACAACTTTTGCAAAATTTTACAACTTCACTCTTAACCATTGCTCCACTGCATGTTTTGGCACTCTTCTGGAGCCGCTCTACAATAAATGCGCTCAATTTAATGCTAATTATTAAGAAAGGTTTTGTGTATTATCTGTATGTTACAGCTTTAAAGCAGATGAATTTCCAGGCTGGTATATCTGGGACTGTGTAAAGAAAGGCATTGTCCCTTACCTGCGATGCTCCGCCCTGTTCTTCCACTATTTACTGAGAGTGACTCCACCGGATGAGCTGAAGTCCACATGTAAGCTTGCTTGAGGAGTGAATCGATTGTATTATGTAATTAAATGTAAAAATAAGTATCAAGTAGTCATTTCCTGTTGCCTGATCATGGTTGCCTTCAGTTATGTTTATGAAAGCTGAAGTTCTACAAACTCAGGTGTTTTTTTAGGCTTTTCCAAACTGGGCAAGCTATTGGGCATGTTCCAAACTGGGCAAACTATTGGGCATGTCCCAAACTGGGCATGTCCCAAACTGGGCAAACTATTGGGCATGTCCCAAACTGGGCAAACTGTTGGGCATGTCCCAAACTGGGCAAACTGTTGGGCATGTCCCAAACTGGGCAAACTGTTGGGCATGTCCCAAACTGGGCAAACTGTTGGGCATGCATTACATATTTAAAAGTTGTTGACTCCATTTTTCTTTTGTTATTTAAGATGGTGGTTACCTTGCGTTAAGAAAGCGGCACTTAGTTTCATGCAGCAGTCTTTTTCTCCATTGAATTTCTGACCCCTTTTATTCATTTGGCAGCCTTCTCCTAGTCATAGACTTTTTCATGGTAGCATGTCCCTCCCACTTGTACATGCTGGATGTGAGATCTGTGTATGTAGGATGATGCCACCTTCACTAGCTCTTATGTATCAGCACTGCTTTCTTCATACCCCGAAATCTCCTACAGCCTACAAGGGATCTATTCTCCCTTTTACTGACTAAAGGTGATGCTGAGTAATATGGCATACCACCACCCCTCTGTGGGTGCTTAGCTTAGTCTCTACACTTGTAAACAGCCTGTGGGATTCACCCCCCGCCTCCTATGCATTCTTTCCTATCTCCCACATTTTTATGTCCAATACACAAAGCATGAACATTTGGTAAATAATTAAAAACATAGTCCATTTTGCACTATGTTTTCCCTATAGATCGCTATTATCCTGTCACAACCTTTTAAGATTATCTGTCGAGATAAATTTAAAAAAAAATTTTGATAGGTACCACAAATGTGGTCCAGATACATGACATGAATGGTTTCTAATATAGAAAGAGGAAATCAAAGAGAGAATACAAGGCAAGAAGCAGTGTGTGCTATCATATATATCAGAAGCAGCAGGACAACCAGCTAAGTGAAGGCGTTTCAGAAAGAGGACATCAAAGAGAGCAGACAGGGCCAGGAGCAGTGTGTGCTATCATATCTATCAGAAGCAGCAGGACAACCAGCTAAGTGAAGGAGTTTCAGAAGAGTCTACAGCAGCACGATAGTAGAAAATTTTTTTTAGAAAGCTGTTTATTTTTGCATTTTGAAAGAAAGAGTCATAAAAAAACATTTTCAATGCAATGGTAAAAATAGCCTTTTATTTACCATTCCATGTCTCAAGCCTGAATCTAGACTATGGTATTAAACAGCTGTCACTTCAGATCACCCAAAGGGAGAAGCCACCAGTGTATGAAATATCTTTAACCCTTTCCCAACATGGGACGTATGCATACGTCCTAGCGGGAAGTTGCGTTCCCGCAAATGGACGTATGCATACGTCCTGGCGATCGTGCGGGCTCACAGGCGAGCCCCGCACGATCGTGACATGGGACCAGCGGTATATTACCGCAAGCCTCATGCCACATCACCAACGGCCGGAGTGAGTTCCAGCTGCGGGTGTTTAACCCCTTAACTCCGACGATCAATTAAGATCGTCGGAGCTAAGTCGCAGGCAGGAGGAGGGAGCCCCTCCTGCCTGCTGCCGGTGCGCTGCTGCACGATAGTGCAGCACCGATCGCTTCCCAGATGGCCCCGGGAAGTGAAGATCACTTTCCGGGTCGTCTGTGATGTCACGATGCCCACAATTCATTGTGGGCATCGTGACTGACAGTTGTCATGGCAACCAGTACACAGCAGCAATACTGTGTACTGGCCTGCCTTGTAACAGCAATCTGGCAGCTGTTACAAATCCCATATGGGGAACGGTAAAAAAAAAGTGTAAACAAGTGTAAAAAAGTTTAAAAAAAAAAAAAAAAAGTGAAACACAAAAAATAAAATAAAAACACGTACATCACCCTTTTCCTCTTTACAAACGCCCCCAAAAAGATCAAAAATAAATAAAGTACCCATATTTGGTATCGCCACGTGCTTAACGACCTGTCCTATAAATATGTCATATTAATAAACCCATACGGTGAATGCTATTAAATATTTAAAAAAGCAATCACAGAATTCGATTTTTGTTCATCCCATAGCACATTAAATGGAATAAAAAGCTATCAAAAACTCATATAAACGGCAAATTTGTACAAATTAAAACGTTAGTTCATCCCGCAAAAAAACAAGTCCTTACACGTCTCTGTATACGGAAAAATAAAAAAGTTATGGCTCTCACAAGACAGCAATGCATAAAAATTTTTTTAAACAATAAAACACTTTTTTTTTTTTTTTTTTTTAAAGTGCTTCAACATAAAGAACTATATAAATTGGGTATCACCGTAATCGTATCGACCCACAAAGTAAAGCTAACTTGTCATGGATACTGCACAGTGAGCGCTGTTAAAAATGAAAAACACTACTAGGATTGCAGTATTTTCGTCACACTGCCTTCCAAAAAACGGATTTAAAACTGATCAAAAAGTCTTGTCCCCCAAAAAATGATACCAATAAAAACTTCAACTCATCCCGCAAAAAACAAGCCCCTACACAGCTCCATACAGAGAAAAAAAAGTCATGGCTCTCAGACTATGGCAATTCAAAAACGTGTTTTACTTTTTGAATAAAAGGGTTTTTATTGTGTAAAAGCAGTAAAACATGAAAAAATATACAAATTTGGTATCGCTGTAAACATATTGACCTGCTGAGTAAAGCTAGCATGTCATTTATACCGCACGGTGACCGCTGTAGAAAATAAAAACACTACCAGTGTTTTATTCAAAATGCCTCACAAAAACCTTAATAAAATGTGATTCATGCACCTCATAATGGTAATAATAAAAACATCAACTCATCCCACAAAAAAACAAGCCCATAATCAGCTCCGTATACAGAAAAATAAAAAAGCTATGGCTGTCAGAATAGGACATAAAAACACAATTTTTTATAGACCTATTTTTATTGTGTAAAAGTAATAAAACATAAAAAATCATTGTAATTGTACCGACCCCCATAGTAAAGTTATCCTGTCATTTAAACTGCACGGCGAACATTGTAAAAAAGAAGCCCAAAAAACAATGACCGAACTCCGTTTTTTCCCTCCATTTTCATAGCCCAATACGAAAAAAAAACTACGGAACATCTGTGCGCCCAAAATGCACAGTACACCCCTAAATGAGATTCCTGAGGGATGTTGAATCCAAAATGGGGCGACTTCTGGAAGGTTTCACCTGTTCTGGTTCTTTGGGGGCTTTCGAAATAGCGCTCCCTCCATTGTACGCCCTGCCATGCGCTCAAACATCAGTTTACACCCACATGTAGAGTATTGCCGAATTTGGAAGAAATTGCTTGACATAATTTTGGGTGCTTTTTTTTTCCAGGATTCCTTGTAAAAATGAATCATTTTTAGCTAAAATCGCAGATTGTTGGGAAAAAATTTTTTCATTTTCCCAGCCTAACGCTAAAAAAATTTGTGAAACACCTGTGAGGTCGATATACTCAATGCACCTCTGGATATGTTCCTTAAGGGGTGTAGTTTTCAATATGGGGTGTTTTTAGGGGAGTTTATTAAGTTTTAGCACCCTAGGATGTCCGCAAACCTGAAATTGCCCCTAAATAAAATCGTAATGACAATGAGGCCCCAGAGTCCAGTAGGTGTTCCTCCTATTCTGGGGCTTGTGGTTGAGCCAAATAACGCACTAGGGCCACATATGGGATATCTCTGAAAACGGCAGAATCTGGGGAATCACTATTCAGTTGCATTTCCCTGATCACATTTACCGTATTCTTGTGAATAATGGATAAAAATTGAAAATCTGCAAAAAAAAGTGACATTTTGAAATTTCATCCCCACTTTGCTTTAATTCCTGTGAAACACCTAATGGGCTAATAAACTTTCTAAATGCGGTTTTGAATACTTTAACGGGTGTAGTTTGTCAGATGAAGTCATTTATGGGGATATCTAACATACAGGCCAATCAAAGTCACGTTAGAACTGGACTGGTCCCTAAAAAAAAGTATATTGCAAATTTTCTTGAAAATTTGAAAATTACTACTAAATTTCTAATCCCCCTAATGTTAAAAAAAAAAAAAAAAAAGACATTTAAGAAAATGATGCCAACCTACAGTAGACATATGGTTGATGCCAGTTATAAGCTATTTTGAGTGGAATAACTATCTGTCTTACATGCAGAAATTTATGAAGTTTGAAAATGGTAATTTTTTCAAATTTTTCACGATACTTTGATATTTTTCACAAATAAACAAGCACTTTTTGGACCAAAATTTCTTTCTATCTTAAAGCACAATGTGTCACGAGAAAACATCTCTGAATCACATGGATAGGTTAAAGTGTCAAAAAGTTATTCTCACATAAAGTGACACATGACAGATTTAAAAAAATGGGGCTCTGTCAGAGAGGCCAAAACTGGCTCCGGCGGTAAAGGGTTAATCAGATTTGAAGTGAACCTTCTCTTAGCTGAACGGTGCACTGCCATCTCTGTACTGTTACCTACCAGTTGGTCCTTCTTACTGATCTGCATGTCACCCATCTTTCTTTTATAGCGGCTCCAGAAGATCAGCTGGAGGCTCTGTGTAGCTACCTCGGTCTCCCTGCTAACCTGTTTGACCTTTTTCAAGAGCACTGGGACACTGTGAAACCACTTATTCAGAGGTGCGATTTGTACATTATGTTTGTGCTACATCTGCAAGCTTTACACATTACCTGTATAATAAATGTGGGTTCTAATGGATTTGTATGCATAACATTTTACAAATACAGAAATCTAACCCAAATAAAGGGCTATGACTGCTCCCTAATAAGAATCTCAGCTATACCAGATAGGGAAAACTATTAAAATATAACTTTTAATATATATTCAATTAAAAATCTCTAAAGGCCTATGAATGACAAACATATCTAATAATACATATATGACTAAATGTACCCTAACCATACTAAGATAACCCTAACCTACTGAAAATGGGAAATCCCACCCCGATAAGGGCGCTCCCAACCGGAACCTCACCCTAGTACTAAACTAATCTAATACGGTTATTGATATAGTATAGTGAGGTTCCGGTTGGAGCGCCCTTATCGGGGTGGGATTTCCATTTCAGTAGGTTAGGGTTATCTTAGTATGGTTAGGGTACGTTTAGTCATATATGTATTATTAGATATGTTTGTCATTTGTAGGCCTTTAGAGATTTTTAATTGAATATATATTAAAAGTATGCATAACATTTTGTAGTATACATTGTGTTAAACTGTTGCTTCTGCGAACAGCTACAACATGTCAAGAAAAGCTGTCAGTGGCTGCATATCCGTCCTCAAGAGCTGCTGCATGGACAAGCCTACTTGCATTTAGTACTATTGAAACCATATCGTCTATGTGCAGGTCACAAGACCAAGCTTGTATCCATACCGACAGATTCCAGTCTCCTTACACATGTTGTAGCCAAATGCAGAGATATGTACTAGAACTTTAACTTGCATCAATCACCCATAATTTTAAAACCATTGCTCGGTAAAGTGCATAACTGAATATTTTAGGATTGTGACCCCTGTCAAGAGGTAGGATGTAAAATAAACAATCAGTTCTTGTATCGATTGGTTTGTTGGAAGCAAGGAAAAAGGAACTAGTATAAGGATCCCAGCAAAATCGACAAGGGACAAATTGTGATGGCTAGACAACTGGTTCAGAGCATCTCCAAAACGGTAGCTCATAGTTACATAGTATGGTTGAAAAATGTCCATCATGTTCAACCAACGTTTTGTGGTGTGTCCCCAGAATGCACTAATAAGTGCCTGCCAAAAATGATCCAATGTTGGACAACCAATGAACCAACAGTAGGGATATGGCTGCCGGAGGATCATTGATGCACATTGGTACCGAAGGCTAGCCTGTCTAGTCTGATCACACACAACAGCTACTGTATCAAGAATTTGCTAAAAATGACAATGCTGGCTTTGAAGGAAAGATGTCAGAAGACACAGGATATACAGCTTGCTGCACATTAGGCTTTGTGGCTGCAGAAGGGTCAGAGTGCCCCAGCTGACTCCACTGCTGAAAGCACCTATGATGGGCACATGAGCATTAGAATCAGACCACAGAAGAATGAAAGAAGGCAGCCAGGTCTTATAAATCAAGTTTTCTCTTACATCATTTGACCATCTATTGTGTGTGCATTGCCAACCTGGGGAAGAGATGGCACATAAATGCACTTTGACAAGCCAGTGAAGGCCTTGTGATGGTCTAGGAAATCTTGGGTCGTGGCATCATGTGGATGTTATTTTGATATGTAACCTCTACCAATGATTGTTCCAGGCCAAGTTCACCACTACCTGGCAAAAGGATATCCTGATGGCAGTGACCTCTTCCTGCAGAATATTGTCTCCTCCTATACTACTGAAATTGTCAGAAATGGTTTGAGGAACGTGACAATAAGTTCATGGTGATGATTTGGCCTCCAAATTCCCCATATGTCAGTCTAAACGAGCATCTGTGAGATGGAATGGGGGAAAAAAAGTCTCGCCCATGGAGGCCCCAACTCACAACTTACAGGTCTCAAAGGATCTTCTGCCCACATTTAAAAGCCAGATACCACAGGAAACCTTCAGTGGTCTTAAAGGGGTTGTCTCACTACATTGATTCCTCTCATCTCAGTCCTGTTGTCTTAGTTTCATTTTGAATTCAGGGGCGTGTTTACTGGCTTCTACTAGGCTGCAGTAGAAGCCAGGTCTGTAGCTATAGCGACCAGTGCTGGCAGCCTATCAGGAGAGATTGAACAGGTCTGTAGGTATAGCGACCAGAGGAGCTGATGCAGCCCATACAAGAGGGGATATCTAGGAATAGGTAGGAGACTATTAATGGACACATATTGCCAAGTGACTTGATTTTGCAAGATCTTTAACATAAAAAGCAGCAATCCTTTTAGTGAGACAACTCCTTTAAGGGATCCTACAGAATATGAGGCAGGTGGTGGTAAAGTTATGGCTGATCAGTGTACATTTACAGAAGTATGAAGCTCTTTTAAAGCCTCCTGACTTATAAGAAATATCTTTGTCACATGAACTATATGTAATATTACTTAACAAACCGCTTTTATATTTTGTAATAGCTTGTACTAATGTCGCTATGGCTTCCTTCATTAGTTAAAATCATCATTTTCCTAAATCACACCAGATATTAATTGTCAAAAATAAACTAATGTCAATGCTGTGCCTGTAATGGTATAATGTTTCCACTATCTGATATGATTGTATAATATGAAATACAACTGAATAGATGTATAGTCTGGTCAATTAACAATGTGCATCTGTCACAATGGTCTCTCTGTTTTCTAGATGGGGATCTGACCCAGCTGTCTTAAGCGCCCTCTCTGGTAAAGCTATAATAAGGTTAGACCTCTTTTATTACTATTTAAGTAAGATTAGTGAATTTTCAGTGTCAAAGAATTATTTTGCATACATACTTTGGCATCTCAATTCTATGTGCCACAAATGTGTGATTATTGGCAGCCAAGTCCTCATAAACTACTGCTTTATTTCTTATACATTCTAATGGGCAGTGGCCGTTCATGCACAGCCAACTCTCCACTAGGAACAGGGGCCGATATCCCCTTATTCCCAGGGTTGAGGGTGACCTGAATGGACATATCTCCTTTAGCCACACTTTTATACCGTATATGAGTAAAAACCAAGTAATATATCTTGACTTTTTTGCTCCCTCCCTCCCCCCAGATAAACTTATTTTGAGGACCCACCCTCTACAGTCCCTGACAGAAGTTCTGACGCTCAGGGTCTCAAAGGTTTAACAGAACACAACCTCATTTTGAGCTGACTTAAGAGCCAATCACCAAATATTCTATTAAACTTTGCATGTAAGGACTACTTTAAATTGGAGTTACCGAAAGTACTCAAAAGGGGTTGTTTTGCTTCATTTTTATTCAATATTTTTAGCACACCTCCCACCTGTGTTCCAGCGCTGCTGCTGTCTATTCTCTCCAGTGGCCGTCTGTTAATTTCTTGCCTTTGGCTGAACAGTATGTCACCACTGCAGCAGTCATGTGTCATTTTCCGACATCACCGTTCATAGCGAATAACAGGCCATGAGTAAGCTAAAATGTTTTTGTAAAATGAACCACACAACCCTTTCAAGAAGGACATGCTCATGTCTTATACAGATACAGTCCCTGGCAGAGGTTCTGTCGCTTATCCATGTTGTGGAAACCAAAGATTATAACCGGACTTAAAATTCATCCATTGGTTTTAGGAACGAGTCATATGAAAGCTTAAACCCTCCCAAATGAGGTTTTTTTTAACGAAAATAAATTTGCTTCACTGCTGAAATATGTAAGGAACACAGGTCAGATTTTGGCAAGACAAAAGTTTTGTCGCCTTGTCATATAATGCACCCAATCGTTGTTTACAGCCTCACCTGTGCTCATTAATTGATCGGTTAATTAGTGGGTGTGTATAAAAAGAACTCCAGCACCCCAGACAGTCTCTTGAACTGCGATTTGACCACTGACAACATGCCAAAAATCCACCCTGCGACCAAAGCCTTGATTATCAAGCGGATCCTCTAGTACTCTCATGGGCCAGCTTGAACCCGGTAAAGAAAAAACAAAAAAGGCTAGTAGATCACACAGCATTGTAGTTTGTAGTGTAAGGAAAATAATTGTAGAATAAGCCAATGCATGCAGTATTACAGAGGCAATACTTCAAAGTCTTCGAAATGCACTATATAGAGGCCAAACAAGTGCCTAAGGGTCTGTATGGAGTATTTTAGAATACATGTCCTAAAGAGTGTGTAAAATGGCTTGCTGTGTGCATGACCCCTATGATTTTTATGGTATGAATCTGCATTGTAATTGTATTGTATGAAGCAGGTTCTTGGATACATGAGTGACGCAGGAGAGGGGCAGGGGCTGATGTTTGACTGAACTAGGAAACACTAGTCAAATAGATTTAATATACAACAGCCCGGCCTGTATTTCCACAGCGGCATTTAATACAATAATCTCTTTTAAAGGTAGAAACCATGGGAGTAGGAGATGTTATGCATTAATATAAAAAACTATTTATATCAATTCCTTCTTATATCATACCTAAAGTCCTAAAATAGCCTCTGGATCACAATCCTGTGGTACAGCACATTATGTAAGATCATAGTGAAGGGGTATAGGCAAGTTATGAAAGATCGTACTATCTAATAAGAGTGTCACTCATCCGCTGTAGGTACCCAAGGCCTCTTAACACCCTAACAGAGCTGCCTGAAGATTACAGTATCCTGCTCAATCAAGCTTCACATTTCAGGTATTGGATACAAAATGCATTTTCTCGAACTGCGTCTTACAGCATATTCCATAATCTCCAAAAAAATTGGGAATCTCGCAAGAGAACAGTGTGACTTTTGATCACTATATTTACTATTTTGCCAAAGGCAAACTTAAACTCTATCAGTTCTCTATCTGTTAAACACTAAAACGTAACTGTGATTATATATAGCTCTTAACCTCTATACTCAAGATTTAAAAACCTGATCTCTCACCTCATCATTTAACCCTTTTTGCTTCTGAAAGAGGGAACAACTCCCTTTCTACTATCAAGTCTGGTGGAACCCCACCTACTACAGGGGGAGCTTATATCTATAGCAAATGTACTAGCTCCAGTGAGGGATCCCAAGCCTACTACTCCGACCTTCGTCCCTAATCTCATGGACACAGAACAAATAAGGCCTCCTTGTGACACCCCTGCAGCAGGTGACACTTGTAGACAGAGGTGAGAAATCGTCATATCTGACCTCGCCGACATGTTTCACCAGCTAACCTGGCTTCATCAAGGCTTAGAGGTCCTCTCCTGTTATATAAGGCTCTCCTGTTAATAGGTGGTGCGCCACCAGACTTGATAGTAGGAAGGGAGTTGTTCCCTCTTTCAGAAGCAAAAAGGGTTAAATGATGAGGTGAGAGATCAGGTTTTTTAAATAGTGAGTATAGAGGTTAAGAGTTATACATAATAAAAGTTATGTTTTAGTGTTTAACGGATAGAGAACTGAGAGAGTTTAAGTTTGCCTATGGAAAAATAGTAAATATAGTTACAGCATATTCAACCTATCATTATATTCAGTGTTGTATTAGCAGGGTGTTCATGATATGGGTTTCCATAAATGTTTCTTGAAACTGGCTTTATTCTCTTGGTTTTTCAACCCGGACAATAATTATGCTAAATGTGTTGAATATTGGATAAAAGAAAGTTTTGGGCTTTGTTCACACTGCAGAAATCATGATGGTAGTGCCAAAGCCATTAAATGACAGACACAGTTTGGGGCCAATGGCTCCTATAATGGGATCCATCACATTCCATTGTGGTGTCTGCTATTTTAATTGGAAGAACATTACAGCATGTGTCATCTTGGGGACTCTTTCTTTTTTTTTTTTTTTTCCATAAGTAGCTAGTACAAGTTAAAAGTGAAGTATAAAAAGTATAAGTGACATTTTTTTTTAGATGCCCAAAATCCCAGGTTGCTGAACGGAAACACCCAGTAATGTGTCTACTGTGTGGGGCCGTACTGTGCTCTCAGAACACATGTTGTCAGGAGGTGGTCAATGGGGAAGAGCTGGGTGCCTGCACAGCACATGCAGTGCACTGCGGAGCTGGAGTCTGTATATTCCTCAGGTGAGTCCTTTCATCTACCAAACAACAAAACTGTTATAATAGCAAAAATTCACTCTTCCATAGATGTACATACTACAGTGCTGGCAGGGCCATCCTTTCCATTGGGCTTACTAAGCAGTTGGTGACTATATTCTTGGAATGCCCTGGATCAACGCTGCATTTAAAGGGGTTGTCTCGCTACAAAGATTAGTTTCAACATGTTGGGAACACTAAATGAAGACGTTTTCCAAATTTATTACGTTGTTCGTTTTTTTTTTTGTTAAGAAGCTACAAGTGATTTTATCACCTTCCTGGCTCTATCTAGTTCCCCAAGTGACTGACCTGTGTACACCCACCCCCCCCCCCCCCACGCTGTTTGTTCTGTCGGATAGCAGGGAGTGACGTTATCACACAGAACTCCGGACAGTGAAAGCTTGTTTATCTGATCTTTCAGACAAAAGGCTGTAATTACTGCTGTTTACCTTAACTCAGAAGCTTCCCTGGTCCTGACAGCATGAGATTTATCAAATTTGTAAAAGTCTGAATACACGGAGCTCATATGCTAATTACAGACATCTTGACCAGGAAGTGACAGAGCAAAGCAGCATTGTTTCATTCATGCATCCTATGAAACTTTGAGATGAGACAATCCTTTTAACTATTTTTGTGTTCCTAGGACATGCAAACCGTTGGAAACCATGGTGCCAACTAGTCTTGTAGGCTTCAGGCTGTGCTTGGGGGTCATTAGAGACATGGCCTGGTGGGATGTCATGTATTTGGGATGGACTCCCTGCACTACTGTGCTTGGGGCCCATAATGCTGTTAATATGGCCCTTGAGTATTGGTGAATGCAGGACTCGTGAATTTTGCAGACAAACATACCTTTTCTTTTTTCTTTTTTTTTTTTCTTGTCTTTTTCAGGATTCGAGAATGTAAAGTTGTTCTCATCGAGGGGAAAACAAGAGGATGCATATACCCAGCACCATACCTGGATGAATATGGGGAAACTGACCCTGGTTTAAAGTAAGAGTCACATATGCCAGAAAGTGTATAAAACGTGTGCCAAAGAAGCCCATATCATATAATGGGCTCAGCCTATGTGTCCTTTTGGTGTACTAGTGCACCTCAAAAAAATAGAATATCATTGAAAATTAAAGAGCTTCTCCAGGACTATCTTTTTATTTGTTATGTGGATCACAAATGTATTATATTTAAACCTTGTAATTCATACTGTAATGAGCCTACACAATACAGGCAGTCCACGGGTTACGGACGGGATAGGGACTGTAGGTTTTTTCTTAAGTTGAATTTGTATGTAATCAGAACAGGTATATTTATTAAATGTAACTCCAACACAAAAGGTTTTTTTCTTAGTTTCGGATAGTGCAGGGAAGGATTTTTACATTTGTTTTGGGGTCTGTGCCCCTGTTAAGAGGACTTCACCTCAGTTTCACCTTATGTGCTGCTGTGGCATGCTGGAACTTGTCATTCCACAGCTACTATTTGCTGTGGAACATAGAACTACATGTGCCAGCATGCCCCATAAGTCTACGTTTGTAACTAGGGGACAGATGTAAGTCGGGGACTGCCTGTATATGGGTTTCTCTATTTGACTTAAATTATTAATATTTATTATCTTTTCAGTGATATTCAAATTTTTTGAGTTGCACTAGTATATTGCGGTGGCTATATACGTATCTTATTATCCCCTGTTTTAAGAAAAAAAAAACATAGTTGACCACTTTTCAATAGAGACAATTTCAAAAATTTCCCAGTATATAGTTTTTGGGTTTTTTTAATGATATTTTTATTAAGATTTTCAACTAAAAAATGGATGTTCATGAAAAATTGAAAATACATTCATGTAACATTATCACACATATCGAGAAACTTACAACACATGAACATAATCAAAGGACAATGTTGCTACATTTCTTACAAAGACTACTGCAAGCAATTAAATAAAAAAAAAACTATTAATGTGTCCTTTTGGTATGGTGTACGGGCTTTCCTCCATTGCAGGATCCCATATTTAATAACATTCCAGGCTATTCCCAAAATGGTTCTCTGTAGCCGTTCTGGTATCTTTAGTAATCATACAAACTCTAGAGAACGTAAAACTTAACAAAAAACGAACTAGCAAAACTATAATGCCTTAGGTGTCACGCTTTCAAGATCCCCTATGAGAAGCCGGAGTGGTCATTTTAGAAGAGTCTACCTCAATGCTCTCCAGGTCTTGCGTCTCCTTGTAATAAATTTTCGCCACTGAAGGGGAGGTACAGACCTCTAAAATGTTAAAATTTAAGGTTCCCTAAGTTGCCCGCTACCTCATTTTCCAAATACCATTTGGTATTCCTAAAAGGAATCACAATCTGGACCAGCTCTTCTCTATTGAGGAATTTTGCAATGAAGGGGCCCCATTTATCAAAAAATTTCTCAGTTTTGGTATATTTTGCGGACTCTGTCTCTAAGCGCTCCATGTGCATATATTTTTTGACCTGTGTCCATACATCTAGTAGCGTAGGTACATGGTCATCTATCCATCTACTTAGAAGACCATGTTTCGCGGCCAGTAAAGTAACATGGAGCAGGGAGTGGTATTTGGGTAGCGTTGTGAAGTCGTGGAATAGAATTTGTCCCGGAACAAGCGCGAGTTCAATGTCCCACATAGTTTTATAACAGGAGTGATTTATAAACCTATATGCCATATCAGGGCTATTCAGCATTTTACATTGGATTTTCCAACTATATTCACTATTGCTTCTTCAGTTCTAAGATTACTGTAATGACCATGTACATATATCATATAAAACAGTAAAAATGTACACATATATAGACAATATATAATTTTATTTTCTCTATGATCCCTTATTAAGGCGTGGAAATCCACTCCGACTGTCCTATGAAAGATACCGGAAGCTGCACGTTATGTGGCAACAGCACTGCATCGTTGAGGAAATCGCTCGTAGCTTAGAAATAAGCCAGATGTTTTTCGGCTTCAATTGGAGTCTGATGTAAATGTCTCCACATACGCGATTGGTAAGAAGTGCACATATTCTTTAGCACTGCATATTAATAATGCCCAATATACCCGTCATGTAGTTAATCTATTCCTTCATTAATTGGCTGCTAGTAGGAGTTTTAGAAATGTATAGAAGATGACACGTTAAAGGGCTGTTACCACCATGCACTTTGATGGCATAACATTAGGATATGTCATTAATGTGTGATCAGTGGGGGTTCAACCTCTGGGTGGTGCGGATTCCACCTCCGGGACCCACACTTATCTTGGGAAAAGGCATCTGAAAGTCTTGGCTCAGAATGGAGAGCTGACCGCACTTGCACATAACTCTCCATTCTGTTCTATGGGAGTTCTGAGCACAGCCAGACGCAGCGCTCACCTGCAGTCGGAACGGTCATAGAAAATAATGGAGAGTTGTGCGCATGCGTGACTGGCTCTCCATTCAGAGCCGACACTTTAGGGGACCCGTGTGGATGCCACACCTGAAACCTTCACCTATGCCACTTCAATGGCATATGCTATCCATCTTCCATCAAAGTGCATGGCGGAAAATACCCCTGTAATTTTTGCATTGGGCCCATTTACATCCAATGAAGAGAGTACAGTAGGGAAGTCCTGTTTGTCTGGGGAGTATGATTCAGTCATATGGATCAATTCAGGGCAGAATGTCTATACTTTCATTGAAGAGCAGTATGAACAGACCTATACTTGACAATTGTCATAAATGTGAAGACCTTTCAAGGTACCAACCTGCATATAACATAATAGTTATAAGTGCCATTCTGTACATATAACACGGGTAGAGCAGTTTTTGACCTATAGCTGAAAAAGCAAAATCTGAAAACTGGTACAAGCACACCGTTCACAAGTCCTCATCTCTATCATGCCGATTCTTCTATGGTCCCTCACTAATCTTTGTTTACAATCGTAAGCAATGATATATTTCATTTGACTCGTGACAGCCAATATGTGAGGGAACAAGGAACCCAAGTATTTATATGGTAGATTTTTTAAAATGTAGCCCGACCACTGATTACCCAGCATAGGAGATCTGCAACTCCATTTACTTCATGCTTTGTGACACCGCAGGGTAATATTCAACATCGTATTTATTATATCGAAATGTTAACAAACTTGAATGTATAAAAATACAAGGTTATTTGCTTTAACCATCAATAGCTTTGTGGTCGGACAGTCCATAGAAACGAACTTTTCAGCAGTCCAGTAATGAACTATGCGTGCGTCCGCATAGCACAGCGTTCTCTTCTGAGCACACAGTTGAACAGACGGGCAGTCGCGCGACATTTCGGAGGAATTAAATTCCTCCGAAACGTTGCGCGGACTGCCCACCTGTCCAACTGTGTGCTCGGAACAAGGAACCCTCAGCAACAGAGTGGCATGGGATTATAGAAGATGGGCATGCGCTTGTTTTTGTACAGTAGGTCATGAATCCCTTTTAACATGAGTCCTGGCTGAAGATTTAGGTGAAATTTTAAATAACCAAATTGAAGACATTTTTGCCATCAAAATCTAACAAGAATTAGTAAAAATACAGTTAAATTTCAGTAATTACTTTATTTCAACCACAGCAAATAGTGCTCTGATGTGAGCATGCACTTTCCTATATTGTGTTATCTTAACCCTAGTATCTTATGCCTTTTTCTTCTATAGGGATAAGCTTTAAGTGATGTTCCTTCACATCCGAATGGCTGTAAAGTACGTGGATATATTTTTTTTTTTACTCGGATAATCACATAAATGTAAGAGGATTCGCCACACCAACATAAAGAGAAGCCGAGAGATGCTGCATTATTAAACTGTGTTTTATATGTTTGTCGGTTCTCGTTATGTTGTCCCAACATTGCTATCTATACTTGGCTTGAGAATTCAATTGATGAAACTTTTTTCCTTTTTTTTTTTTTCTAATTAAAAAAAAGAATAAAGCCTATATTTGAAAGCATATACAATTTGCATTGCTTTACTCGGGGGGAGAAAGTAAATGTTCTCCATGTAATTATAGTTTTGGTGAATATAAAAGCATTTAAAGAGATTGTCCATGGGGCTTAAAAAAATGTAAAGGGGTTGTCTCATTACATTGATTCATCTTACCTCAATCCTGTTTTCTTGGTTTCATTTTGAATTCAGGGGTGTGTTTACTGGCTTCCACTAGGTTGCAGTAAAAGCCAGGTCTGTAGCTATAGCAACCAGTGCTGGCCGCCTATCATGAGAGATTGAACAGGTCTGTAGCTATAGCGACCGGAGGAGCTGATGCAGCCCATACAAGAGGGGATATCTAGGAATAGGTAAGACACTGTTAATGGACATATATTGCAAAGTGACTTGTTTTTGCAAGATCTTTAACATAAAAAGCAATTCTTATGGTGAGACAACCCCTTTAAGGCAGCACTACCCAGATAAAAAAAAAATTAAAAATCTCGCTGTCCTCCCCCATCACCTCGTTCCAGCATGGACTTGAGGGTCATTTCTCCCCGGACTTCTGTTTACTTCTGCTAGCGGAAGTCAGACATCATTGCTGCTGCCATTGAGAGTGTTCACTTCCGAACGGTGATGTCAGCCAATGCCACATGACTGCTGTCAATCAACAGAAGTAAGCAGAAGAGTTGGCGCCAGAATAGAGGTGAGGACAAAGGTAAGTGTGAGGGGTGCTGTGCAGCAATATCTAGTGAGAGATTTCTTATCATGCTGTTTCACAGAGCCTGCTCTTCACAGCCAGCTTCAGGCTACCACTTCCTGAGGACATAGGTGATGGAGGTGATTTAACAGCAGAGCACAAGGCTCCAGAGCTCTAAACGAAAGGAGGGAGTATAGCTTGCTGTTCAGGTCCGTTTGAAATAGGTCTGTAGAAAAGTATTACATATCTACTCAACATAGAAAGGTATAGTCAAGAGAATGATAAAACTACTGCAAGAAAAAATGCATTTGAGTATTTGACCATGGCAAGTAGTTAAAATATGTAATATGTGTCAGACCTATAGACAGAGAGTAGGTCCACTGGATTACTATCAATATTGACTTCGGGCTGTATTAAAGGGGTTGTCTCACTACAAGGATTGCTGTTTATGTTCAAGATCTTGCAAAAACAAGTCACTTTGCAATATATGTCCATTAACAGTGTCCTACCTATTCTGAAATATCCCTTCTTGTATGGGCTGCATCAGCTCCTCAGGTCCCCTATAGCTACAGACCTGTTCAGATCTCTCCCTGATTGGCTGCAAGCACTGGTTGCTATAGCTACAGACCTGGCTTTTTACTGCAGCCTAGTAGAAGCCAGTAAACACGCCCCTGAATTCAAAGTGAAACCAAGAAAACAGGACTGAGGTAAGATGAATCAATGTAGTGAGACAACCCCTTTAAGGGCCACATGTATGAAACGGTTTAGGTCTAAAACTCACTCTTTTGCCCATAACAACCTATGGGCAAAAAAGGGAGTTTTAGACCTAAACAGGTTCATACGTGTAGCCCTACATGATTGATCTTCACCCAAAAAACTCACAGGATTAGGCCTTTGTGAAGAGAATCCATGTGCCATGTCCTCAAAGTAGTCACCCAATAGCCGATAGCTTGCTCCACATTTACCTTGCATTAGTTTTCTTGTAGTCCTCTTCTCTCTGTGTTGGTGGGAAATAGCACTGAAATGTAATGGACCTCAGCAGCATTTAAAGAGAACCTGTGATATCTCCTGACTTGTCTGTTTTAGTAAATCCTTGTGTCCCCTGTAAACGAACCATTCTGGAGCATCTTCTTTTGTTACTTTCTTGTACTTTTCCTCTGTTATTCCTTATAGAAATGTATTACTGAATCAGGCAGCTGGGTGTTACCATTTTAGTTTACAAAGGTGCATGTCCCAAAGTGTCTGTGTCTGCCTGCGTTGGCACTGATTGAGCAATGTCAAACTGTGCCAGTACACACCCCTAAAGGGTGACACCCACCTGACAGATTCAGTCATATATGTTTAGGAAGAATAACCGGATAACCACTCAACATGGAAGTCTACAAAAAGATGTCGCAGGATTGTTATTCATAGGGAGTACTAATATGTAGTGATATTTTTTTTTGAGCACCGTTCAATCCAGGGTGCTGTACATACAAAGGTTTAATACATAATATGATACCAGGACAAAAACAGTATAAGCACTAAATAACAGACTGCTAGAGGAGGAGTGATAACCCGGTCCATGAGGGCTTAGGCTATGTTCACACGATGTACTGCAGCGCGTAGAGTACTCCCACAGCATGGGGGGGGCGGCAGCCCGCTGGCCCCACTGACGTGCATTACTCATGTCACTTATCTCCCCGCGCGTATAATACGATTGTATTGTATGAGCGGAGAGAGGAGGCGTAATCCATAGTTGTCTAAGAACTGTGCATTACCGTAATATCGGCGCGCATCTCGCCCGTATTAGAGCGCAAATACGTGGCGAAATGCATGCTGAAATTATGCTGTGCGAACATAGCCTTACAGCCTACAATGGAGGAGGAAAGTGAAAGAAATGAAAACCTGTCAAGAGATGTCACAGGTCCTCTTTAAGCTTAACAATGTTCATATTCATGAGTTCTTAGACCTTAAATAAGAAGCAAATCTTTGCAGAAATGTCAGGCTACATAACGGTAGTCCCTTTAAGTCATACTAAGAAATCTATGTGCATCTTCACCTGTCAAGTTTATAAGGTCTTTATCGAACAATAAAAAAATATTTTTGACAATGTAACATGTGGTTCTCAGTTTCTTAAAGTGTTTTTTCCATCTCATTTTCAATTTTTTTTGAGCCGGTCCCAGGGAACAGTGAGCTGGCCACGCTTAAGCAGTTCTCCCTGTTCATTTCTATGGAAGTTCTGAATATAGCTGTGCAGACTTGCTCGGCTATATTCAGAACTCCCATAGAAATACTGTAAATGAGGAGAACTGCAGAAGCATAACCATCTCGCTGTTTTCTGAAGCCGACTTGTGGTTAGTTTAACTCCTTAACGACCGCCCACCGTCTTTTGACATCGGCATTTCAAGTCGTTTGTCTGCAGTGACGTCTTTTGGCGTTGCTGCAGACATCGGAGTTTGCGGCGCCGCAGCAGCTCTGGGAACGGGGCTGTACTACACAGCCCTGATCCCAGCACAACTCCTGCAAGCGCTGGGGAGCGGGGGAACCCCGCTCCCCGGTGCTTTAACCCTTTGATTGCCGCAGTTTGGCACCGCAGCGTAATCAAAGGGTTTCCCTGCTCTGTCGGGTGATTGGGACACCCGGTGACCTGACAGAGCCTGGGGAACATCTCCACAGTCAGCCCTGGGGACTTAGAGTAGCCCCGGGACTGTCTGTGTATCAAGCCAGTGAACAGGGCAGACTGTAAGCTGCCCTGGTCACTGCCTGTGTCAGACAGACACAGATTACAATGTATTAGCATATATGAACATGCTAATACATTACTAAGTGTAAAAAAAAAAAAAAAAAAGTAACAGTAAAAAAAAAAAGAGTAAAAACCATAAAAAGTGTAAAAAAATAATAATAAAATAAAAAAGTAATAAAAAAATATTTAATAAAAATATGATTGTGCATACATTACACACAAACAAGCAAACACATATTAGGTATCCACATGACCGTAATAACCTGTAGAATTAATCTAACAAGTTACTGAGTTTGAAATGTGAATGGTGTAAAAAAAAAAAAAAAAAACACAAAATTAAAAAAAAAATTCTGCAATTATCTATAAGTGAACTTAAACTATTCCCCCATAAAGTACAACTCGTCTCGAATAAAACGAGGCCACATACAACTGCGTCATTGAAAAAATAAACAAGTTACAACTGTTGAAACGCAAGGAGGCAAAAACTAAAAAAAATTTCAGGTCAGTAACTACTTTTCAGCCGTTTGGCTTAAGGGGTTAATGAAAGTGACATAACTATGGGAACAGTATTGGTTCCTATTGAGGATATCTAATTTTGTTCCTTCTGAAGGACAGCTAATTTATATTTTCAAGTGGGTTAGATGTGCTAACATGCCACAGTACCTTTTGCAGATTTGAAAAAAAAAGAAAGGAACATTTAAGGAGAAACTTTTCTTTACTTTACACCATCTAAGAGCCATCTATCAAAAACTTTGTTACGCCGTTTACCAGCTGCTATCACATTTTCAGCATATGGGTCCATATAATTACAAATCCTGCTTGCCTGCCAAGCAGACATCCTAAGCGTGTAAATTCTATAGCACGAGCTGTTTATTGGGATGTAACATCATAGTATAATATATTTCTGGAATATAAATGCTTCTCTGACTGAAGTCCGCAGCTGCCTGTTCTGATGAAGGTATGCTGGGAGTCTTGATTTCACAGCAGCTGGAAAAGCCTAAAGTTGCAGACCGTGGTCTACACTGTTTAAAACCACTTCTGTGGTAGGAATAGAGAAAGGGCTAATAAGCAGAATTAAACAAGCCTTTCAATTTTTTATTTTTTTTTATTATGTTTTTGTATTAATATTAGATGCTGTAGTATGGTTTATGCTGGAAGCCATGTAAAAGCGCAAACATATTGGTCTGTCACTGCCTTACGATGGTATTGTGAAGGTGGCTGTGAACCAAGCTTGTCATGTATACATTTCTGTACCTGCTTTTGATCCTTCAAATAAAGTTTAATTTGTTAATCAAAAAAAAAAAATTAGATGCTGTAATGATTGGTTGGTTTTCTCGATTATTTTTCTGAAAATATTTCAACATTCAGCAACTTTCTGCTGGGCTTTATTTAATAAGCGTTTTCTTATCAATATCATTGAGGGACACAGCACCTTGAGTATAGGCGGAAACCAAAAGTGTTGGTTCTACCTAGGCGGGTTATATCCCTCCTATTGACGCCAGGCTACTCCGTTTTAGCATAGTGTCCACAAGAGGCAGACACTGCTCTGCAGGTCTGCTACTTTTTAGTTTTGGTTTTGTTTAATTTTCCTTTTTAGGAGGTGACAGGTTTTTCTGTATGTTCTGCCGCTACCACCCGTTCTTTTTGTGGTTCTTTTTGAGGTGGTCTTTTTACCCATTGACCTGTCGTGCCATTTCAAGGCCACGGCCTAAGCCTCTGCCACATTTTTCATTTAGTCCCCGTATTTCCCGGGGCCTAGGCCGTGCCTTCCCCTGACCATGTAACGTCACCTGGGCCTTCCTCTCGCTTCCTATCGTCTCCTAGGATGTGGAAAGGGTCTTAGCAGCCCGAGCTTTTCCTTGGGGTGGAGCTTCAGTTCCATCTTTGCCGGCAAACACCTCAGCGGCTCTCCTGTTGTAGCTCCTGCTCTCTTCTGCAGGATACTGCACCTTGGTGTGGTAAGCTGGCCCTCTGTGCCATTTATCTTCTACGCCCTGTACTCTCCCTCCTGTTACCATGTCCCTTTCCAAGAATGAGGCACCAAAACAAACTAGCCCTAAGGGGGGAGCAACTTTTGGTTTGCTCTTGCTGCCACAAAAAGTTTTGCGTGCGGTCAGACTAGCATGCTCGGTGACCTTTGCATTGCTCTCCAGCCAAGCGCAGCGGGCCTCGACCTCCCCGTCGGGAGTCGGCAGCTCCGGAATGGGCCAGGTCCCTCTCGCTTGCATTGGGTGACTTCTCCAGGTTATACTAGGCCATGGTCTCTGCCATATAACGCCTGCCGTCTGTTTGCTGCCCAGACTTGCACCTCTGTGCATCCCGTAAGAGGACCAGGTTTTCTTCTTCCTCTTATTTAGAGCATATTTTTCCATTAAACAATCCATTTTATTAAAGGGGTAGTCGGTTACGAGAAATTTTCTTCTCTAGCCATTCGTTGCTAGGTGCGATACGGCCCTGCATTTGAATGAGGAGAGCGGTGCCAGCGCTGTCCTCCTCATTCACTTCTATAGGAGTTCCAGGTATAGCCAAGCGCGCACACTCAGCTATAATCGGAATTCCCATAGAAGTGAATGAGGAGGATGGGGCTAGCGCCGCTCTCCTCATTCAAATGCAGGGCCGAATTTCAGCCAGCAGCGAGCGGTCGGAGAAGAAAATTTCCTGTAACGGGACTAACCCTTTAAGATTATTGGTAAAAAATTATTTTTTATTTTTTTTTATTTTGAGTACATTGGATCTAAGAATAAAACCAAACTGTTATAAAGATGTCCAAAGAAATGTTACATACATTAATAATGCTGTGCAAAAAATAGAATTTGAAGGATTAAAAAGTAGGAAAGAAGCTAACTGGAAGACCTATGTAGTAGTATCACCACTTTGCGTTTTTTTGTCTAAAGAAAGTCCAAAAGGTTCAAAATTGTGTGCTTATTCTTTAATTTGTCTGAAGAAATCAGAGCTCTTTCTTATCGCTCCAAACTAAAACGGAACATTCTCACTGCATGTGACAAGCACTAGGGTGTGCTTAGGAGCGTAATGTATGCTGTGCAATAAGGCTATGTCTACATAGCTAATGTTAAAATACCGTTCAAAATCTGACGGTATTTTAACATCGCAGTTTTTGGTGCGGGATTGCGCCCAAAAAAAAAGTCAGTTTTCGGATTTGCTGCCAGCCCAGTACATTGACTGTACAGGAATGTGGCGGAAGATGGAACATTTTCTATCTTCTGGCGGAGGGCCGGCGGTTTACATATCCGATAGTAGAAAATCCCTGCTGTGTAGACTACAGCTCAGATTTTCTAGTGCGGCCTATAGGGCACTGGTTACAGTTGGATTTTTGGTGGATTCTAACTACTAAATCTGCAGAAAATCCGACCAGAAACCAGTGCTGTGTAGGCATAGCCTAATACACCACTACAAATTACAATACACCAGTGTGCACTAATTGATTTAAAGGGGTTGTCCAGTAGGGAAAAATATATTTGAAATGTTACCTGTTCTCATGCAGCTACCAATCCGGAGCTCGCCGGGTCTCGCACTCCTCTTCATTTCGGGGTTCTTGAAAAATATCACTGAGAGACTACCTAAACAAATCCAAACTCTAAAATATAACTTTTAATATATATCCATAAAAAATGCAATTATGCATATTTAGACTACAATCCAAAAATGTCTCCAAACCAATACATATGCACTTTCCCTAACACAATACCCTACACTTAACCTAAAGTAGACCAAGTAATTGTCCCGATAGGGACGGCCTAGCCTTTGATGGCTCACCCTATTAAACTCCTTATATACCCCTATCGATCTCCAAAGATTGACAAATAAGTGCTTTTACACACCCATATAATATTTAGTAAAGATAAGTATCTTCATCCCATTCAAGAAACATACAAAGCAAGGTAACTTTATTACAAATGCAATATTTTACTTTTCCTACAGCACCCTTTAGATAACACTTATAGGGAGCATAGAATAGGGACAACCTTATTTTTTCTTATAAAACATAGGGTAGATACTTTTTTGCCTTCCGTGCAGGGAACAAGAGATACATCTAACATTATCTCAAGATACATCAAACCTTATCCTCGACGCGTTTCCCCCCTCCATATTCCGGGGCTCCTCCGGAGGATTTAACAGGGTCAGTCATTTAGACTCAAGATAATAGTCTCCTCCATACGCTTGTCCTGACACCCAGGAGAAGCTGGGGCTCCATTGGACGGGACATTATCATGAGCCCCTTATGAGTTTGGGGAGAGGAGTGGATCCTGAAGAGCTTTGGAGCGATGAGAGAGGGGTAAATAACTTTTTTGATTTTTTTTACCTACTCTGACCCCATTTAAGATTAATTTTTCCTTTCTGGACAACACCTTTAAGCATTCTTTCGTGGTTGTTGCAAGCGACCAGAATGTTATCTTTTAAATCTGTCGGGAATTTGGAACTTTGTAACAGTCAAACTCCAACCTCTATAAAAAAAAAAAAAAAAAATTTTTTTAGAAGCTTGAAATACAAAGTTAAATACTGATAAATTTGCCTTTTGCTTAAGGCTATTGACCTCTGATTTGGCACCAGGCCGCAAAATATGTGAAATGACTACCTTCAGTAATCTCCAATCTTCTGTTCTACAATAATGAGTAATTCAAGTAAGTGGCTGCAGGACAATTTTACAAGTTGCCGAACTTTTTTTGTGAAAAATCAAGTTGAAAATGACTTGTATTTTCTCCCTTTTGTGGAGTTGAACATGAAATGTCATGTCTTCCCTTAATTCTGATTGCATTAAGGAGGAATGACCACCTAGTTAAGTCTTCCTCCTGAGCCTGTCTATTTCTGTCACATCGCAGTTGTTAATCCATGGCAACAGGTTTTCCTAATAGCTTTCTTGTCTCTGAAATTCTCTCTCAAAATAAGGCCTCATTCACATAGGTGTTTCTTTTTTGCTTTTTTATTAAAAGTATGCTATCTGATTTATCTATAAGGGTATATGTTCACACTGCTTATTTTGGAGCGCATATCGCCGTGCATTTCGTGGAGTACTGCGCTTAATATGCGGGGATATGCGCCCCATAATTACGGCAATCCATAGCTCTCATAGAGAACTATGGATTACGCCTCCTCTCCCCGCTCATACAATACGATCGTATTGTATGCACAGGGAGATAAGTGAAATGTGAATTATTTGCGGCGAATACGCGCTCTGAGTAATGCATGTCTATGGGGCCGGCGGGCTGCCAGTCCCCCCGCGCCGCAGGAGTACGCCCCCGAACATAGCCTAAAAAATAATTGGAATATTAGTGCCTTCTGCAAGTTTTGATACTTTGTATCATTGCCAGTTAGTGATATTGATGATATGAATCACGTGTTTTAGTTTTTCTGCAGAACATTGTTGTTGTTTTTAGAAGTAACGACTAAAGGTTATTTTTTTAGTTAGTTTGTCTTTTCAGTATTAATGTGCTGAATATGGGCACCTTAAATTAACAGGTGACCGTTACCATTCCCCCTGTCTGTAGGATTACCGATCATCTAGACAGCTTTACTGACCAGTTCATTGGTCTTGTTGATTCAGTAATGTAACACACATTTTTTATTTTTTTTAACCATTTATACGTGTACTCGCTTATATGCTTACGTCATTGTCCCATTGAATAACCCAATAGTGCTAGAGTTTTGGGTCACAAACTAACGAAAAATCCTGAAGGAGAATGTCTGTCTGTCTGAGATCAATCTTAATGGTTTCATCCATCATGACAAATCATCCATGTCCTGTAGAAGCAAAGCTTCCCCAGACCATCTCCGTACCACCACAATGTTTGACTACTAGAATCAGGTTCTTATGGTAGAAAGTGCTGTTTTACGTCACATATTATTTGACCCAGTACATATAATCTCGTATAAATTGACCCATCACTTCCAATTAGCTCCACCTTTGACTCATCATTCCAAGGAATATTATCCTGAAAGTCTTGGTGATCATCTAGTTGTTTTTTGGCAAATACAAGACAAACTTGTGTGTGCTTTTTTGGCAACAGTGGTTTGTGCCTTGCAACTTTACCATGGATACTATTGTTGCCTAGAGTATTTCTAATTGTGGAATTATGTACATGAACATTAACTGAAGTGAGATGGTTTCTCAGATGTTTGTTTGGGTTCTTTTGTGACCTGAATGAAGTTGTTGATGCAATCTTGGTAAACTCTTGGGAAGGTTCACCACTGTACTATATTATCTCTATTTCTGGTTAATGGTTCTCTGGTTCATACCCTGGAGATCCAAATATTGATTTTTGCATTAGTATTTAAAGGGGATTTATTGCTTCATCAGTTTGTCTGTTTCATTGTACTTTCAGTTTCTCAGCTCTTCAAATCCAGGGGCGTTTCTTCCCCTCCCAGCTGGGTGTTTCTTAACTGAAGGGGGTTGACATCATCCCCCACTTCACTGTTCATTCTCGCTCCCGAGTCAGTGTGTTTGTTTGAGATCAGTGGGAAGGGATAGCAAATCCCTGCTCCCCCCCCTCCCATGTCTGAATCCACATGTCACTGTCGTTCCTCTCCCTATGCAGTCTTATTTTGTAAGAGCTGTATGTTTACATACCACATTCATTCTAGACAGTCTTCTATGATCTCAGAGCTGGAGGTTTGTCTCAGTTGAATCCAGTCTTCTATGAACTCATCCAGAGCAGCACAGATCTGTCTCCCTTCTATGTTTACACAGCAGCATTAGGCACCGAGCACAATTCTGCTGTTTTCTGATTGTAGAAGCAGCTGCATTGTTACTGTGGAGCTGCTGGCTGTGCAGAGTGAAATGTTGCCGGCCCCTTATTCTGAGTGAGAGACAGGATTGCACGCTCCCGTGAATATGACCGGGGGCCAGACAGAATGTAAATTAGTAGAGCCGTCAGCCAATGAAATGAAAGGAGGTGGAATACGACCCGCACTGGGGAACTGTGTTTACAGAAACAGAAGATAAGGGAGACAGTAAAAACAAGACAGCTTTGCTAATGACATCCAATTGCAAAGTTGCTTGTTTTCACTGTCCCCTTATTCTGAAGACCATTTAATGTAATGATACAACCCCTTTAAATTTCTTTAGAACATGTTCATCTTCTGCTTTCTTCACATGGCCGGACTGGTTCTGTTTAAGAATGTTTGTTTGTTTGTTTAGATGTAACTGGTCTACACATATATATATATATTTTTTTTTTTTTGCAGCTTCGCATTTAAGACGAACTTTGTTTTTTTTTTTAAATTTTCCCCCCTTTTTTAAATTGGGGCCCTAACCCCTTTTTTTTCCATTCAAAATGTCCCTGCGGGATCGGGTGTACAATTTTTAAAAGGGAAGGTCTTCTCTAATTGTAGAAAACTAAGCTGAAAGAATTGTGAAAAAAAGGGCAGCCCCCGGGGTTTTCCCAAGGGAAAAAGGGACGGTGGGTTTTTTGTTAAGTTGAAATTGTATGAAAGTGGGAAAACAGGAAAAATAAAATGAAAGAAATTCCCTTTTTTTTCGTTTTGGATGTACAGGGAACGTTTTACATTTGTTTTGCTGTCTTCCCCTTTTTTAAAAAGATTTCACCAAACCCTTTCCCCTGTATCTCATTCCCACTGGGCATCGGGCACCCTTTTATTATGGGGGCGTGTTTTGGGTTTAAAATGCAGCCACCCCCCCAATAATCTCCGTTTTTAAACTAACGAAATGTAGTCAAACAGGTAAGAAAGGGAAACTGCCTGTACTCAAGTTTGTAGAAAAAGGGTTTATCTGTCAAGACTGTTGCCCTGAGAACCCTACAGGTGAACTGTCCTTATAGGACACTTATTTGGGTCAAGGATTATATTTGACCCTCAATGGAAAAAAATATTCATCTGGCAACTACTGTCAGCACCTACATAGGCAGGACTGGGTGCCCTTTGACACCTACAGCCTTTATGAAGGGGTAGACATGTGCCTGTGCAATCATAGCCCCATGAGTTGGAGGAAAAGTGCTTCAAAAAAAAGTTTTTTCCCCCAGATTTTAAGAATCCAAAAAGGGGGAGGATAGAAAAAAATGTTTAGGCTCCCTTTTTCCTCATGAAGAACCCGGGGGCATGGTTTTTAAAAAAAAAGTTCCCCGTTTGATTTAGCGATCGAAGTTTCGCTTCTATTTAGAGTGATAAAAACACAAACCCTAAACATTAAAACAGGGGTTGGCACACACATTATTGCCCAAGCTCCATCTGAAGTGGCGCAAGCAATATAAATCTAGATCAAGCTGTGGAGAGAATATAATATTATTATTCATAATTATCTCACATGTTTAATTTATCTTAAACTTGAAAGTAAAACTACTGAAATGGGACAACTAGATAAATCCCAACACAACAGATGTGTGATCTAAAAACCTTCAAAAACATTGCCGCCAGCCCTAAAAAAAAAACCCAAAAAGTAAAAAGGGAAACCCTTTATTTTTTAAAATGTTAAATTAAAAATGCAAGGGAAAAAACTTTTATAACCACCCCTTTCCCAAACATCTAACATTTCAATTTGCTAAAATCTTTTTCTTGTATAGTCCTTGCACAACGATTTGAAGTTCATTTTACAAATTAAAGGGCTCTTTCTGGGCCTTGGCAAGTGGGCCTTGGGATGGTGGGTTTATCAATCATTCAAAACCCCCTCAGGGAAAACCCTCAAAAATTTTTCCCCACTAAAATTAAACCAAAACAAGAACTGTGGTTTAGCTTCGGGCCGATTTGGGGCTTGGTGGAAAATTATCCCGGTCCATAATCGCTCTTGGGAAAGTTTCCCGGGTTTTGGGGCAGATTTGCCTGAAGGGTGGGGGATCGGGGTTTATTTTGGCCCCAAATTCCCTTTATTATTTGGAAATTATGTTTAGCAGTTTCCATGCCACTGTTTTGCAGTAGCCATCCCTCAGATTCAATCGGGTCTCCCCAAAAACAAGACTTTTTCCAATTTTCAGTTTGAAAAGGGAGCGCACTCCGGTGAGTAAATTTACAGCTGAGCCCAAAAATATAATAATGGTGTCAGTTTTAAAAGTTTTCATAAAAAAAATGTCACAATTGAAAGTGAGCTAAAATAAATGAGAAATATTTATTCCACAAAAACCAACATCCAAAAACTTAAAATTTTTTAAAAAGACCAAAGTCAAGGGAACAAAACAGGCAGCCATAATAAATATCTGTTAAGCTCAGACTTGCAGAACAACAGCATATAGTACATCCAAAATGGCAATCATCAAGACAAATATATAGCAGATGAAATCAAATAGCCGAAATGTATAAGTCAAAAAGTGACCAGGAGGAAAATCCATATAAAAAATTAATATATATAGACCAAAGCCACAGAAAGAAAAAAGGATCCACAGCTGGGAGAGAGACAAAACACCCAACTATCTCTCTCAGCTGTACATCCTTTTCTGTGGCTTTGATATATATATAGATATATATATATATATATATATATATTATATATTAAATATATATAATAAATATATATATAGATAGATAGAAATAGATAGATAGATATTTCCATTGGATTTAGTTTTTAGCCGCTCTTTGACTTGTTTATGTTGTTGGCTATTTGATTTCATCCAATATATGATTGAACTACAATTCACAATACACAAATAGCTTGAAGAACCAGGCAGTTATCTTGGCTGCCGGTTTTAGTGCCCTTTTAACTTTGGTCTTTTTAAATGTTTGTACGTATTTGTATGTCTGCTTTTCTGCAATAAAGGTTATTTTGGCTCGTACATTGGAGCTTAGGAAAGCATATTAAGACAATATTAAATATAATCCGATAACAGTATTACAAAGTTAGTGATATCTGTAGAGTATATTTTCATGTTTCAAGTCATAGAACAAGTTCTGAACATTAATTTTATGTAACGGAACATAGACCATACTGGTTATTGAGTACCCATTACATGGTTATAATATCAAACACAAGTAAGGACAGCGCTCTCCTTCATGGTTTGGTTTTGGGTGCCCAGGTATGGTGGTTTACGTCCTAATAAACCCAGCAATATGAAATATTCAAAGTAAATAGCACTCAATGCGGGTAAAATTTACTTTGTAGAGCTATTTACAGCCTGCAGGGTTATCCTAAACCAGCATAAGAAATACAGGAGTTTAAAGGGGTTTTCCCATCTGGCTGTTTCATAGAGCCAGCTGTTCAGACTGTGGGCATTTTTTCAAAAAAGATTGGCTGAGCCTGATAGAGAGACATTGGTGATGGTGGGGATTTAACAGCAGGGCACAAGGCTACAGAGCTCGAAAGGTTGGGTTTTTTAAAAAGAAAATAACCAATAAGACACAGCGGGGAGTACATCACAAAACCTACCAGGATCAAGAAGGTCATCTGGGAAAACTTCTGAAACAAGCAAGAATAAGAATCTGAACTTTAAAAGGGAAAAAAATCAGAACAGCAATGTATTTAGTAATAACTTTCCCCTACATGTTTAGAGCTAATCAATAAAATGGGAAACACATTTAAGTTGCACAGTGAGTGTGATAGATCAAAGGCACATAGGTACTTAGAAAGTATGACTCTAAAGAACATGGTGTGGAAAGGATTTTTTTTTTTTTTTTTTTTTTTTTTTTTTAAGCAAATGGACATCCCATGACTTCTGAAAATACCGATTGACTATCGCATCTGGCTATAGATGACACCTATATGGTAATTGGTACATAAATATGCCAATGATATTTTCTGACTGAACTACTGGATTTCTCTAAATGATCTGCTATATGTATAAAGGTGTTTATGTTGTCCACTGCCACTATAATGTATAGACATTAGGAAGCATTTCTTATGTATCCTTTTAGTGTTGGTGCCCCATTTCTACTGTTGGGCGCATCAATGCATTGGTCGTTGCGGCAGTAAGTTTCTACTGCGTTGTGAGAAGAAACCAGAGTAGAACCTGTCATTTGGTTTTAAACATACAGAAAAAATGGTAATTTTACTACATTTTAACCAAAACGGGAGGTATAGTCTAAATATATTCTATTTAACAGCTAAAAATGTCAATGCTTTCTTGTCTTACCTCAAAGAGCCAGACCAGAAGTACTGTAAGACCAATCGACTGCATGAGGTTATCATAATATTCGAGGAGAGCCTGTCTGCAGCCCCGGAGCCAGATGTTCAGCTTTTTCAGAAAAAATGTATAGTTAAAAATGAGCAGAATTGTTCGTAATCTGTTTCTGATCCCAAGGCCGAGGAGAAGGGGGTTACAGAAAGCTGAAGGGAACCCACCCATTAAGAAATTTTCCATCCACTTTTTGTTTTTAAAAAAGGGGTTTGTAAAAGATAAATTACTATTATAGTAGAAATATACATTTCCTATGTGTTATACAATATTAAAGGGGTTGTCTCACTACATTGATTCATCTTACCTCAGTCCTGTTTTCTTGGTTTCAAATTTTTAAATTTAAGGGCGTGTTTTAAATGGGTTCTACTAAAAGGGTGCCCCGTAAAACCAGGTCTGTAAACTATAGCAACCATGCGGGAGCCTATCAGGAAGGGGGATCAAAAAAGGGCTGTAGCTAAAGTGACCGGGAGTTATGCAGCCCATACAAGAGGGGATATCTAAAAAAGGTAGAAAACCGATAATGGACACATATTGCAAAGTGACTTGTTTTTTTCAAGAACTTTAAAAAAAAAGGGAGCAATTTCCTTTTAGAGAGACAAACCCCCTTTTAAATGGGTTTTAATTACAAAGATGGCAGGGGAAAAAAAGTTAAAACCGCACCCCAGCCGTGTTCCTTTTGAAGCACCTTTTTCAGATATTGGGCCATTTGGGCCCCGTGGGGCCCCAGTGGTAGAGTATGGGAGTTCCTGGGGGACTGTATTTAAAAATAAACTTAGGAACTTTGTAGCCTCTGTGTTTTGATGGTAGTAAGCCATTTGTTAACAAAATTTGTCTTTTTTTTTTTTTTGGTTGATCATTGTCGGTTCATATAAGGAGATGCTTCATCTTCACTATATCCGCTAATTTTTCTTAATCGGACAAATTTGTGTTGCCCATGGTGCTTGACAGCTAGGGAAACACTCCCTTAATTTTTAAATCTTTTTACGCTTTGGGTTTCTAAAGATTATGATCTTTTTTAAAATTTAGACAAATGTAAAATACTTTCAATAAGGGAAACTCAACATGGGAGATCAGTAGTGGGGAAAAAGGGTTTACCCCGGGGTCCGAGGGGATGCTGGTTCCCACGCTGACGGCCCCGGAAGGCCCAAAAATTTCCTTAAAACCAAGCACAAGAAAAAAAGACGTTTGGGCCCCGCAACTGGGGCAAGAAGTAATTACATCCAAGCGTGGTGAAAAACACAATAAAATCCTCATGTCTTTATTTCTTCATACATTAAAAGCCAATAAGTCCATATACTAGCGGAACGGGAAACCTCTCAATAAGCGTCCTCGCTGCAGAATAAACTGATCTGACGCGTTTCAGGTCACGTGACCTGAAGAAATAAAGACATGAGGATTTTATCGTGTTTTCACCCCCTTGGGTAATTATTTTCTTGCACCGTTTTGCGCTGGCCACCTATTTTCTTTGTTTAAATTTGTACTTGTACAATTACGTGAAACCTATTTGCTTCATAACAGAGTAAATATCAAGTGTGTTTCCTTTTAATGTAGTCATTACAAGTTGTGTTCTGTTTTTAGGAAATTACTGCATTTTTAAAATGTGTTTTTCTGAAATTTCTTCAATAAAAACATGATAAAGAAAAAAAAAGGTGGCACACGTACAAACTTTTTGGCAAAGGGGTACACTGGTGATAGCCTTTGGCCAGAAGGTTGTTTGGGGAAAGGGTTTCATTAAAAGGGGAAAACGAAGTTTTAAAAAATTGATTTTGTATAAATAAGAACTTCCACTTCTTTATATAATTTAAAATAGTTTGAGTTACTTTTGATATTTATATTAAAAAAAAAAAAAAAAAAAATTAATTTATAAATTTTATGGTCCGTAATATTTGCCAGTAAAGATTACTTCAAAAATTGTGTTTTTTAAGGTGGCCATGCACCTTCAATAGCTGTTATTTCAGACCCCCCAACTAATATGCTCAGTTCAATATACATAATCCTTTTTTTTTTTTTCTGCGCTGAAATCTGATGAACAACCATCAGCTGAATGACCAATACACATTAGATCAGGGGTCCCCAACTCCAGTCCTCACGCCCCACCAACCAGGGCTGTGGAGTCGGTAACCAAAGCCCGACTCCAATCCCGACCCGACTTCTCAATCTTCCCGACACGACTCCGACTCCGACTCCTTCCCCCCAAATTTTCCTGACACCCACTCCGATTCCGACTCCCATCCCTCATATATACACAGTTTTAAGTGATAACTTTACTGTAGTAAAAGGTAACATCAGGCTGTTTATCACCTTATGATACAATAATCAAAGCTATTTGGTAGAACAGACACTGACAAGCAAAAGGGTAACAATGTTTTGAACTTTTGACTTTCAGGCTCCATAGCTCGCCATCCACTACAGCTTTGTACATGTACATTTTATAGACAATCATCTTACCTATCATATACATCCATTACTTAGTATTACATCTCTTAGTTCTGCAGTTTCTTGTCATGAAACTGCATGGTTACTGTTTTGCTCCAAAAATCAAAAATTTTGCTTTCAGCTCTGCCTGAATCCTTCTGGACCCTTCTGGGCTCTGGATCAGATTCAAGCATGACTTGACCAAAATCTGATCCCGGGAACTCTTCTACACGAATACAGCTTTTTCTTCATCTCTAATGGTAGGCTCACACAGTATATTGGGCAGTACAGTACGTGCCATACACCGTTTTTTCTGGAGCTTGCGGTGATCAGCACATACTCACGAGGCCGGAGGAGCCGGCAGTACTCGGTGTATAATTAACTCATCTTGTAGGACACTCGCATAGAGCTCAGCATTGAGGTCACCATCGATCCGGGTCAAGTATTCAACATTTTTTGGCTGTGACCCTCCCCATATCCTCCAGGCTTCTTCCACCGAACCTGACATTCTTCCAGCTTCTCGATCCATTAGCCCCCTTCTCCCTTGATCTTCCTATTTCCCCCTATCAGAGCCCGTCTATTGACTTTCATCTCATTGCTCTAAATCATCTGTTTCCAAATCTTCCCATTTTTCGTACTTTTTGGCAAACTTAAACCCGACGCTTCTTATGAAAAGTTTGAAGTTGAGGCTTCTTCCCCTATTTTCAGGCCATCATCCAACCTGTGTGATGTATATTGCCCGGTGCTATTAGGGAACGTGAGAAGGGGTTGTCTATTGTCCCACAACCACGAGCAAAACAGTAACAATGCAGTTACATGAGAAAAAATCTGTAGAACTCAGTAGATTCTAAATTTGAAGATAAAAGTTATCTATGAGAGCCAAGATGTTTTGTCTATAAAATGATGGGAGTCTGGGCATTGAAAGTGTAGTGGATGGTGAGATTTTGGAGCCTGAAAGTCACCAGCAGTCCAAAACATTGTTACACTTTTGCTTTCTGATGTAAAATATATTTTATAGCTATGACTTTCAAAACACAAAAACTTTAATAAATTGTAAATATGAAAGTCAAAAAATTTTGCTGAAATCTGTTTGCTATGGGAGCAGAATCTGTTTCCCCGTGGCAGTGCTTTGCCTGCTCCATGTCATCAATTACACCCTCATGTGATGAGCAAAGATATGGGAGCAGTAGCACTGGGGAACCAAATTCTCCCTTTCTCTTGTCTCTGCATTGAACTAACTGGACCAATTTATTATATATTTTAGGAGTCGGTCCATTTTTTACCGACTCCAACTCCGACTCCTGCAAAATGGGCACCGACTCCTGCAAAAGAGGCACCGACTCCGACTCAGACTCCGCGACTCCGACTCCACAGCCCTGCCACCAACAGGTCATGTTTTCTGGCTTTCCTTAGCATTGCACAGGTGTTTTAATTATTGTCTGTGCATTCTGTGGGAGATCCTGAAAACATGACCTGATGGTGGGTCCTGAGGACTGGAGTTGGGGAACACTGCATTAGATCATCGTCCAGTGCCACAGAAAATGCTGGGTTCAGTTGACATTGCTCTAGTGCAGGGGTGTCAAACTGCGGCCCTCCAGCTGTTGGGAAACTAACAAAATCCCATCATGCCCACTGTTATAGATTATACAAATGCATGATGGGAGTTGTAGTTTCCCAACAGCTGGAGGGCCGCAGTTTGACACCCGTGGTCTAGTGTGTATTGAAACCTCATACTGCAGTCAATGCTATTCAATTAAAGGAAATTTTGTTCTTCCTTAGGAACGTCCTGGAACAGTAATTCCAGATTTTGTCACAAAAATTGTGACACAATCCCTTTAAAGTATAACTTTTATGTTTGGTATGAAGATATGGACTTCTAGAATCCAGCTATAGTGGTTACCTTATCCTGTCTGTATATTAATAGTACAGGTCTTAGACGTTTGACAAAAGTGGATTTGCAGCACAAAGAAAGTGGAAAGCCCAGCTCCAGCAGTGTCAGACTGGGGTGCCTGGAGCCCATCACTAGAGTTAATTCTTGGGGCCCACCCTACAGTACAGTACATACTGGACATGACTCTTGAACTCTGCCTCTTGGGTTCTGCCTCCCTACTTGAAAAGCAGTGTCACAGCCGCTGTTTGAACGTTCGCTAGCGACTTTACTTTGCATTTGCCATGCGGCTTTTCCTGTTTGTCCGTGCTCTTTGCACCATGCGGCCATCTTTGATCCTCCTGGCTACTAGGAGTGGCGTGGCCCCATCCTGCTGCTATTTATTCCTGTTCAGGTTAAGTTGGGTGTGGCTTCCCTTGCCAATCACCCTTCACCTGGGGTTTTATTAAGCACTCTGACACCTCTGGGCCTGAGTCTTGGTGTTACCTGGCTCTGGCCAATCTGTCGAGTCTGGTTTCCTAGTTCATGCTTCTGTTCCTTGCTATGTTTGTATACCTGCTGATGTTTTGCCGTTTACGGTTTGCATCTCTGCTGCTGTCTCTGTCGGTTCCTCTTGTTGTTTGCTACCTGTATCCTAACTCGTGTGATGCTTCTGAATTCTTTTGTGTTACTAGTCTTGTTCTGCCCTTGCCTTTGTTTAGTGTGTCTTTACTTTTGTTCCTTGACCTCAGTCTTTATCTGTTGGCATCCGTCTGTTGTGTGTCTTGTTTGGTAACCATCCTGTTCTGTCCCTAGACCTCCAACCTATGTTGGTATTGGACTCCATTGTTTCCCTATTCACCGTGTCTTTATTTCTCTGTGTCGTGCCTGCATTGACTCTTCTGGCCTGTCTAGAGTCAGCCGAACTGGGGGGAGCTTGAGGTGAATTGGGGGTCTTTTGGGGTTAAGCCAACCTTCCCCATAAAAGGCTTTTTAAAAATACCCAGGGCCTTGTCACCCCCCCGGAAAACCCCAATATATTAGGTCATACCCCCCATTGAAAACGTGACAAGCAAGCAGCACTAGGCCTGCCGTCCCTAGGAGCCCACCAGGGGTTTCCCTTGCTTCCCTGTGGGCTAGTCCAAGTCTGAGCTCCACAATATTGTAGATATGTCATTTTAATTGTACTAGTCAGTAATGATAGGAGTTATAGGTTATATATCTTAATTGCATTAGACCAAATATTGGAATCTGCTTAGTACGACAATCCCAAGCAATCCTTGTGAGTAGTTCTTGAGATCGAAGGCTGTGTTAACACAACAGATTTTTTGGATTTTTCGACAAATTCTGCATTGGTTAACTTAAACACCAATTAAATTTCCCCCATTTATTAGAATGGGCAATCAGTGCTATTTTTAACACTGTAAACTACAGCATGAATTTTTCACACACATTTCAAAATTAAATTGCAGACAATAATGAATAGCTTGTCCATTCTTTGGAACGGATTCTTCTCAGATTCCACATTTGGTAGACTTGAAGTGGATAAGCCTTATTGAAATGGGGCTAAACTGCATCCAATCTAGAGGGGAAACCTCAAATTAGAGGCGAAGTACACATCTCAAGTCTTCTACCTGGACCATCTTCCATTAGTAGTTTAGGCTTGGAGAAGGTAGTATTATAAGGCACGTAAGGATGTTGAGAGGGGAATGAATGCACTCCCTGCCCCAAAAAAGAAACTGAAACACTCTTCGGTCAGGCTCTCCCCAAAACTAAAAAGTTTAAAAACCTTTTTAAAGATGGCTACATTAACACTGTATCCGTTATGTCAAATATATTCTTGTGCCCCCTTTTACCTGAACTGATATATGCTGGTTTAGCTTTTTTCATCATTACAATAATTTTTTTACATTTTTTATACAGGGCAACCTAAAAAATGTTGTTGCTTAAAGAGAACCTGCACATATTTTTGCCCCCTGGTAAGACAGAAAAGGTAGTGTAGACCGTTTTCCCACGTGTTCCCTTTATTCTGAAATGTTTTGTAGTTATCGTGTATTTAATGCTAAATCGCAGTTTTAGCCAGAAAAGTCTTCGAAAAGAGGTATTTTTTTTCAAACCCCCCAAGGGGTACCCCCCACCTAAATGCCCTATCTTTGGGGGGGAAAAAAAATTTTAAAAATTTTTTGGGGGGAGCCGGGGGTGGGGTAACCATGCCGGGTAAATTTTTGGGGGGGTTTTCAAAACTGGCTCTTGAAAAAGGAAAGGTAAACAGGGTGGGGCTTTCCCCCCCCAAAACCCCCCCGGAAAAACCCCTTTAAAGGATATGTTTTTTTCCCCCCATGGGGCAATCATTTAGGGTTTAAATAGAATTTGAATTTTTTAAAAACCCCCTCCCTTCCCAAGGTCCCAAAACCCCAAGAAATTTTTTAAAAAAGCTAGACTTTTAATTTTTTAACCCAAAAAAATTTCTTTTTAAAAATTTAAATTAAAATTCCAATTGGGGAAAAAAAATTTATCCTCCCTTTAAAATTTTCCGGAACTTTTTAAAAAAAAATTAAGTACTAATAGGGGTTTCTTAACCATGATGGTTTCTCCGGGGGGTTTTTTTGGGGAAAGAAGGGGCACCCGGTCTGGGTGATACGTAAGGGTTCTCTTTTTTTAACCCCCCACTCCCGGGCGCTTATATTTCCTGCCATTGGGGGGCTGAGGGGGGGCAAAACCAACCCTTTTTTAAAAACCCCCTTTTGGGGTTTCCAAAGGGCCAAAATTATTTTCCCAAATTTGGAACCAACCGAACTTTACAGGTGCCTTTTTTGAGCCATTATGGGCCCCAATAAATTTTTAAAAAAAAGGGTTTTTTATGCCCTTTAGGAATGAAAACTTCGTTTATGAATTGGAACTATTGGACCTTTTTGGGAAAGGAAAGATTCATTCACAAAAAACGGTCCTTTTTAAAAACACCCCCTTATACTTACCCCACAGGTTTTGGGGGTTTAATGGGAAAATTTTTTGGGGTTTAAGGGGGGGTTAAAGGGGTTTTTTCCCGAAGGGTGTGGGATCCCCAAAAGGGTTTTTAAAATTTTTTAAATTTTCCTTTTTAACCCCGGGGGGTAAACCTTCCCACCCAGTTTTCCACAAAAAAAGGCAGACGGGGGCCCCCTTTTTTTTATCTGTGGCAAGGTTTCCTTTGGGGGGGGGGTTCTTTTTTTTGTAAAAATTGGTTTAAATTCTATAAAAAAGCTTTCCCCCTTCCCCCCCTTTTTTCAAAAACCCCCCCCCCCTTCCCCAACTTAAATTTCCTCCTACAATAAAAAAAACATTCCAAACATTATTGGCACCCAAATTTTAAAATTTTGTCAATATAGAAAAAAACCAAAGGGGGAAGTCCAGGGGAAAATTGTTTTTTTAACACAAAAAAAGCCCTTTTTCCCCTTAAGGGGGGGAACATTTGGTGAGGCCAATTTTGGCCCCTTTAAATTTTTCCCAAAAAGGGGGATAATTTTCCATTTTTACCCCCCCTTTTCAAAAATTCCTAAAATTTCCCCGAATTTAAATCTCAGAAATTGGAAACCCCATTTCTTCTTTTTTTACCCTTTTCAAATTCCCATTGTTTCAAAACCCAACCCCCAAAGTTCCCAAAAAACTTTTGAAGAATTTTATTTGAAAATTTAAAAAAACCCCGGGTGTCCCCCCTTTTTCAAACCCCTTAACCCAAAAAGCCCTTTTCCATTTTTTACTTTCCCCCCAAAAAAAAGTAAAGGGAAAAAAAAGGAAAAAAAAAGGGAAAAACCCCCCCCAAAAAAAATTTTTTAGAAAGGTTTCAGACTTTTAAAAAAAGATGACAACAAGGGGGTAAAATTTTTGAAAAAGAAAAGCCCCTCAACTAATCGCTTTTTTTGAATTTCAATTTTCAAAAAGAGACCAAGGCTGAAAATAATGAGTCCGGTCACCACAGAGATCCAGTTAAGAATCCATAGAACTTGAGCTAATTTTCCCCGTCTCGTCTTAGAGAATTTTACTTTAAGAACTGCCATTTTATATTTGAGAAGTCTATGGAAGGTAAGCACTGGTCTTCACACTATAGAAACATAATAGCAAAGATATAGGATGTTATAGTGTCAATGATATACTAAAATAACACAAGGCACTTATACATTCCTTTATAGACACATCCATTAAAGGGGTGGTCTGACCATAGATATTTATTATCTATCCACAGGACAGGAGATAAATGTCTGATTGCTGGGGGTGTCCCGATGGATCCCCCATCAAATATTAAACCTGTGTCTCCCGAGTCCTCTGTCTTTTCTCACTGCACTGCAAGGAAGTCCTTGAATGGAGCAGTGGTCGAATAATACGTATGCCGATCCATTCAGCCAAGTGCTATACTCGGCTACATACTTTGTCTCAAAGACTTTGAAGGGAGTAGTGGACAAACTTATGCACTGCTGCTCCATTCAAAGAGTTTCTCACTTTGCATGTTCATTGAGGATTGACAGGGGATGCAGTGTTTTTAGCAATTTTTGGGGGTCTCAGCAGTCAGACATTTATCACCTATCCTGTGGATAGGTGATATATTTATACTGTGGGACAACCCCAGGGGTTTTCCCACCTAGGACAGTTATGGCATATCCTCAGATTATGCCAAAAGTTGATTATGTGAACCTTTTGGATAAGGGGCACTCAACGCCTCTTCTCATTTTATGGGATTTTGAGAAACACCCAGTCATGGTTTTAAGGGGGGAATGTGTCACAAAAATTTATTGTTTAACTCACTTTTTTATTTCAACAAATTTTTAAGATTTTTTGGTTTTATATATATTTTTTTTTCATATCATTTCAATATTTTTTAAAAATTCTTAAGTCCTGCATTTTCATTTTGGCCCCTAAGCCAAATTATATTTGACATTCTTTTTGTAGGAAAGATTTCAGTTGTCTGCCTTATCAGAAAGGAGGGTAAAAATTGAAAGGGACACCAGTTGAATAAAACCGGGACCCCCCGTAAAAAGGGGGAGATGTCACAGTTCACCCTTTTCACCTCCCTACATGATTTTTCCCAGGTCCCAGATAAAAACCTCCTAAGAAGTAAAGGGGGATGAGTCCTTGTGCATGAAGCTACTGTAAAGCATCTCTCTGACGCTGTTAAAGCAGTGCAAAAAAGGGCCCTATACCCAAAGTAAAAACTGCAAGACTTAAAAAATTATTAAAAAATATTGAAATATATGAAATTTTTTTTAAAAAAAACCCAAACCAAAAATTTTAAAAAAATGTGTTTGAAAAAATGGGACCCTTTAATTTGAGCTGGAACAAAGATTTCCCCGGGTATGGAAATCCGAGTAGCATATTGAGGGGTGGGGGGGGTCTGTACAGCGATATAAATGAAAAATGGAGAGAGACGCAATTCCCCCTTAAATTCACCGTGCACTCAGGGTTTTTAATATACCTTAGAACACATTGCTGAAAAGAAATTAGAGGCCAAATGTAACCAACCTAAAGCTGAATGTACAGGATGTGGCTTTTCAAAACCCAAAATTTTTTGGAAACTCCAGACACCGAAAAGGAGAGGGGGGAATAGATCTCCCCTTTCCCCGAAATCTCTTTTTATTTCATATCTCCTAATTACCTAAAACATTGGAATTTACTCCACATCCCCCTGCTGCTGCAAAAAGGTGTCTAAAAACGATTGGCTTAGAAAAAATATCCCAGATTTTAAAGGAGTCTGGCTCAAAAAAAGTCTTTTTGAATAGGGAAAAGCTAGCCCAAAATTTTTGCTAAGGGAAACTAAACAACAAGTTCTTTCCCAAAATGGCCCCCTTTTTTAAACCCTTTTTTTGCATCTAGAAATAAAAAATTTGGTCGCCCCATTCAGATTATTTGGTGCTTTTAAAAAAAAGAGTCAAGGACACTGGGAAATATGCAGGAGTAGTAAAGAATGACGGATGATAGTTCTTCGGGGTTTTCCTGGAAGGGGGATGTTTTTGGGGCCCAAAGAAGGGAAATTTTGTGCTTTTACTACAGGCATGAGATTTTGATTTACTGTCTGGTGGTGTTTTTTGTTGTAATTTTTTATTCTAGTTTTTCGAAAAACTGTTTTATGTTATGTCATGCGTTAAAGTTTATTTGTGACTATAACCCAAAACCAAAACAACAAAAGGAAGCATTTTCATATTTCCATATATAGTTGTTTAAAAATAAAAAGGGAAGCTTTTCTTCAAAAATTCATTTATGAGTTTTTATTTTATAAAAATACTCTATATTCTTTACTGCTAGCTAAATCTGGGAAAAAATTGTTATTACATAGAGTTTTTTTTTGTGATCTCAAATGTGATGTTTAGACCTACATGTTCCCTGCACTGAAGGACTTCAATAAAAAACTATAATAAAAAAAAAAAAAATGGGACTTAGACAATGACAAATTTTTTAATGACACATTCCCTTTGTGTAACTCTCATAAAAGTGAAAGGATAGAGCTGAGCACATGCGCGATCACCTCTTCATTATCCGTTTGGATATTGCGACCAGTAACCGCTTCTGCAGTGGGCCCCAGGGCCTCCATTCATCACATTGGTCCAGGTCTCAGAGTGGGGCTGAGGGTCGCTTTTTGGATATTGTGGAATGCTACATTTTGCCACAAAAGTGTTTCATTAAAGAAAACCCTGACCCCCCCAACTTTGTAGGTTTTGTGTAGAAGGAACAAGGCGATGTGGGGGGAAATTGTTTTCCCAAATCAGAGTATATTGGTCTAAAGTTCCTGTCCAACTGATAGGTGATGGTAGACATCCTGGATTTCAAAGTTTTTGGTGTAATTTCCATATAATTTAGCAGCATGCAAAAGGCAATTTTGATTATCTGAAAGGGGTGTTCCTATCCTTATTTTTATAGCATATTGATACAATATTTTACTAATATCCGATAGCTTTAGGTCTCAGAAGTGGGTCGCTGGGTGTCCTGGGAATGGCCCCATAGAAGTCTCCATGCAGAACAGGACTAAGGGCCCACAGAAAAGGAAACTATTTGGCAAAAAACTCACTCTTTTCCCCTAGTAACCAGGGGCAAAAAGTGCGTTTTAGCCCAACGGGTTCAACTGGGCCTTAAGTTGCACTTGCCAACATTTTTCCATTTATTTCGGGGGGGTTAAAAATACACCCAAGCCCCACAAAAAACCCAAATAGAAAAAAATAAAGGGTACTGTTAAGGGTTGACCTACGGAAATTTTGGGGGCTTTCTCAACAAATGCATTTCCGCATATATCAGACATTTATGGAATATCTTATTGAAATGTCTGAGATGGTAACACGGCTTTAACTTCACACCTTATAGTCAATACAATATACTAATAGTAACTATCTTTGGCTCTTGCATAAGATTTATAAATAAGTTAAAGGGAAATTGTCACACAAATAGTATATGATCTGCACCCGTTTTTTAAGATAGGGGGATGAAGATTGATGTGTAGTTTTGTGAGAAAAGATTTAGTACATAACTTGTATTTTAGTCCTTTAAATCCATGTTCTTCATATGCTTTAGAGTCCAGTGGGTGGTCCTATTCGGTGTTTGGCAGCCTTTTCTGCACCACTTTACAGAGAGGTAGCTGTCAATCACTAATTGGGACCACATACTGGACTATATAGTGTAGAAAGAGCAGGGAATTAAGTGAATGTAATACCATTTTTATCCACAAAAAAAGATTTGACCACAGGTTCAATTGCTTGTACATCTTGACAGGATCCCTTAGGGTGCTTTCACACGGTGCGTTTTTGGGGCGTTTTTGATGCGTTTTTTTTGTGCGGAAGGCACGCAATTAATATGTCTTGCTGCACAAAAAACTGGTAATTTCGTGATTTTTACCCAAAATTTTCCCCGATTTTTTTCCGGATTTTTATGCAGCAATGTAAACATTTTTTGCTGTGCCCTTTCCCGCACAAAAAAACCCCCAAAAAACGCACTTGGGAAAAGCACCCCCTTTTAGCTGTTGCCCGAGCGTAAAGTTCCACATATTTTACTTCTACTTTACCATAAACCTGAGCGCATATGGACAGTCGGGACTCCCATACACACACAAGATAGCCGATCCTGCCAAAATCAACAGGATTTGAAGGTTACATATAATAATCCAACTGAACCATTATTGTCCCATTATAGATTTATTGCAGCCTATAAATTTAACATTTGTAATTACAGATCAAATGTACTACTGTATTACAAAGAATTAGGTAAGTAGTTACAACTAAATATAGATAGACAGTAGGAGAGCGATAGAGAGGTGTAAATAAAGATAGAGGGAGAGAGATAGAAATAGGTGGAGGGGTAGAAAAAGAGGTAGGTAGAGATATAATATAGGTAGAGGGGTAGAAGGAGAGATCATTCGGTAAATGTGTAGATTGAGAGGGGTCAGGATAGAGATAGGTAGGTAAATACAGAGATGAATTTGATAGATTGCCTGATACAGAGATAGAGATAAATAGATTAGATAGATGATACAGATTTTTTAAGTCTTACTATATTAGCATCAAGATGTATCCTAATAACACTTACCAGTATATAGTTGCTTTACACGAAGTGATTCCCTGTTACATGTAGCCAAAGCAGTATAGTTTCAGCTATTTATGGGAATGGATACAAGGTGATTGTAAGCTCTTGTGGTCCTTCCAAGGTTTGGTAGGATTCGTTTTGCCTGTAGGAGCAGAAAACCTAAGATGAAGATTTGCGGAGTGAAGAGTCTGGCTGCTGTAATCCCTGCTGGACTAATAATGGCTTACAGATTTAATTGTGCTCCTTATGGTCGATGCTCCAAAGCACTTTACTAAATAGGATATTCGACATGCGATTGCAGATCTGTGACATTAGGTGCTGCTTTGCTGAAGAGCCTTTGTAACATTCTATGCACAGAAAAGCTTCAGCCATTTATTAGCTTCAGTGACACAAGGTTAATATCATCTGGAAGAAAACAAATCCTGTTTTGTCATGCACCCTGTGTTGGTCCATACATATAGCTGAATATCTGTACTACTTTACTAATTCAGCTTCTGTTACATTTGGGCATTGGCCTTGGGAAAAAGCAGCAGCAGCCGGGAAAGTTTAGTACATGGTATAATACATATCAGGGGAGTCATGCTTTTTGTAGGGGTTTTATAGTTACACTTTATGGGGCCCCATTTTTGAAACGGTTTTGGGCTAAATTCACTTTTCCCCCTAGGTTTCTATGGGGAAAAAAGTGAGTTTTAGACCAAAACCTTTCCTGTGGTCCTATATTTTTATGTGACAGGATTATAGGGAAGGGAATGAGGCCAATTACCCAGGAGATTCCATCACACCTAGGGCCCCAGTAGTAAGAGAAAGGAGTCTAAAAAGTTTAAAGGGGTTTTCCACTTTTATAAATCTTGTAAAAGTTGTCAAGGGGATAACCCCAGGTACTTAAAAAAAAAAAAAAAAAAAAAAAAGAAGTACCCTTTATACCTGCTCTGTTCCAGCGTTGCTACCAATTCCTGGGGTTCACACAAGGTCACGCTATTCACAGGCCACAGTGGTCTCTTCCTAAGTATATGGCACATGATTGCTGAAGTCTGTGATTGGCTGAACAAGCCCTGATTTTGATGCTTATCGAGTGCTTGGGAGGGCCGCGCTGGACATAAGGGGGGAAAAAAGGGGTTTCCCCTCCCCAATTTTTTTTTTTTTTTTAACTATATTTTTATTGAAGTTTTCAATTTAATACATGGAATACATAATATAAGATACCAAAGTGTAAACATGTAGACAGTACGTAGATACATGAAAGTAATGCTGGAGGTATACATTTGTCGTATTAGCAAACGAGAACCGATTCATTCTGCATATGGGGACGTGACCCCGTATATAGGGGTAGGGCTGAGTCCAGCTTTGAGTTGTAAAGTTTCATCCCACGGTTTACATCAGTTGTTTTCCCCTATTTCCAAATGAAAAGAAAAAGAAAAATTAGAACCTAACTATTTAACATATGGTGCCCTAGGTGTCTCACTCTAATTATCCCTTATACGAACTAATTGCCAGTATGTTTGTTATAAAAAATCTATACCCAAAGCTTCCAGGGCTAGCCCCTCCATTGTATCTCTTTATCCAAAGGGGTAGGTCAAAAATTTAATATTTACCATTTGAAGTTCCCCAGAGTGCCTGCTAGCTCATTTTCTAAGTATACTTGGTTTGCGGAAGGGGAAATTTTAACTGGGCTAGCTCCCCTCTTTTTAAGGAACCTCTTCAGTAGGGACCCTCGTTTTAGTATATTTTCCAATCCCCTCCCAAATTTTTCCATATGCAGATCATTTTTGTTT
>JAODAL010031021.1:0-49071 GCA_025379985.1 Phyllomedusa bahiana | reverse complement strand
CCGCCCAAATAGAAGTTTTACAAAAATTTGAATTACTGTTTTTCCCCGGCAATTTGAAAACCAATTCCATTTTTGCGCCGGTCTCGGCGACAAACGTGTTGTTATGATTTTATTTCTGTATGTTTTTTAAAAAGGTTATAGCTCTTTTACAGAGAATGTTTTACACTTAATAAAAACGATTTATTTACTAATACTCCATGCCTCACGGTGCTAAGATTTCAGTTCCCCCGATCTGTCCATAGACTACAATGGGAAGAAAGTAAGCTCACGCTCTGATTGCCCGGGATAGCCAAGCCCCCCGCAAAGCTCAACCAATCAGCTCTTTCTGCATTTTTACTGTATTTTGAACTGTCCCGCCTTTAAATTTGATTGGTCAATACTTCTATATAGGTTATAATGAGTCCCTGTCGCTCCTATTCTGATTGGCCAAGATAGCCAAGCCCCCGCTACTTCAACCAATCATCTCCTTTCTGCATTTTTACTGTATTTTGAACTGTCCCGCCTCTGAATTTGATTGGTCAATACTTCTCAATAGGTTATAATTGGTCCCTGTCGCTCCTATTCTGATTGGCCCGGATTGTCAAGCCCCCGCTAGCTCAACCAATCAGCTCTTTTCAGCATTTTTACTGTATTTTGAACTGTCCCGCCTTTGAATTTGATATGTCAATACTTCTCCATAGGTTTTAATGGGTCTCTGTCGCTCCTATTCTGACTGGTTGGTTTTTGCCGACCAATGAGAAGCGCTTACAGAATTTGAATTACTGTATTTCCCGGCAATTTCTAAGATCCTAATTCCTGATGTTGCGCCATTCTAGATTTTTTGGAAAGTGATTTTTTTTTTTTCTTTTTAGAAGGTTTGCGCTCTTTTTCTGAAAATGTTTTACACCTAATAAAAAAGTTATTTTTTTTAATCATATTCCATGCCTCACGGAGCTGAGAGCCGAGATGGATTTCTTTTGCGATCTTCTATATGTTTCCTCTCATGTTACGTTCTCGCTTCACTTTGCCTCCTCCGGCTCATTTAGACCAACTTCAACTAGGTCTGCCTGTCGGAGCTGGCGATCCGCGATCAATAACATCCCGGGTATTCGAATGACCGCGTCCCCCCCAGAACGCTCACACCGCGCCCATTACATGCCCCTTCATGTTAGGCGCAGCCGAAAGTGGCGAAGGCTGCGCCTAACATCGCATCCCTGAGTCCGACAGGGGATTTGCATAGGTGAGCCGCAGTTTTCTCCAGAAAACTGGTGCAACTCCCGATCATACATGTCGCCCAAAATATATTTTGCTTTGAATTTCGGAGACATGTTTGTTTAGTAGTTTATTGAAGAGAAAAATCAGAGAAACTGCAATTTTGCAGTGGTCTCTTAATTTTTTTCCAGAGCTGTATATACATTTATATATAGTGAGCTTTTACAGCTCTGGGATCTTGGCACACGTTTTATCTTCAGGCATAGACACAGAGACAGAGACAGAACTTCGGGTGCAAATGCAGGTCCTCTTTATTTTTAGTAACTGGTAACTCAGATATGAAAAACAAGTGTAAGGCATGCACAACATAAACAAAACAAAACCTACTCGTCTGAGCTCTAACTAACAGAATAGTACTCACTATCACTTTGTAAGCACCTCAGCAAAGGGGTGACAGATGCATGTCTCCTCCCTAGACTCAAAGGTAGTTTGGGGTTGTAGCCACACCTAGTCAGCTTTCCTGCTGACTTATAAAGGCCAGGCAAATCCTGGCGTGGAACATGGGGAGTAAGCACCCACCATACTCTTTGCTTACTCCCAATGAAAGGCCGTCCCGGAAATGGCTGGAAGCCATATTAACACACTAAATGTATGTCAACAGCTTGTACTGTTGACACCTATTCAATTTTGGCCTTTCATTCCACCAAGGCTTTTTAAAAAAAAAGTTTTCAAGAGGACCATTTCTGTTTGAAGAGGAATGTGAAGTAGACCGGCAACTAATCGGTGACCTCAGCAATTGGGGCCACAACATCATCAGAGATCCATGCCTGAGTCATCTTGATGAAAGTCAAATGATCCACATTATCTTTTGGAAAGCCGGATGCGTTTGTCTGTAAATGACTCCTCCAGCTGTGCTGAAGGTCCGGCTCAGATATGACGCTGGCTGCTGGGCAGGACAACACCTCTATGGCGGGGGCAGTGAGCTCGGCGGCCATTCGTCCATTATGGATAACCCCCGAAGTCTATTGGGTCCGGAACACATCCAAAAACATCGGTGTTGAACGCAGATAGTCATGCACCATGATCTTAAGCTGGTTCTGTGTGTTGGATGTGTGCCCGCATTGCATGCATTGGTGAGGTTTATAAATAAAGATTTTCCAGAGGTCACCCATTAGGCTTCTGCCCTTGCCTGCTGCTTTCCCCTCGGCTACTTGGCACTCTACTGCTGTCACGTCGCTGATGTTGTTCCACTGTGACATTTGAAGAAACGTTGAATCAGACGCAACAGATATCTCCAGTTGATCAATCAGCAAGGTTTTCCATTTCCTGCATTTACTCTCTATTTGGGTGGGTGGAAGAAAAGTGCTGATTTTGGTTTTGTACCGGGGATCCAGGAGGGTGGCCACAGTAAAATGTTGTTCATTTTGATGGCCTTAATGCGAGGATCATGTTGAGGAAATGGAGCATCCAAGCACTCATGTGAGAGATGGAGCCTTGATTTCCCAAGCCTCTGGGTCGAGGGGCACTAGCAAAAATGATCTTCCTCATCTTCCTCCTCCGCCTCAAATTCGCGCCAACCTCTACCAAAGCAGGGACGTCGTAACGTCGGTGTCTAGGGAATTACCTCCTCCTCCTCTCTCTCTCCTCCGCTCCCTCTGGCACAGCTTCAACACAGCCTGAATTGCATCAGATGATGCACCTAGAGCAGATGTGCTGCGTTGCACTAGCCCTGGACCCCGAAACATGCCTAATGAAGGACGATAAAATTGAGAAAACTGTTGGGCTTGTGGATTCTGACGGAGAGAAAGGCTCCATGTCCGCTCTGATGTCCGTCTCCTCCTCCATCGCTGGCGGGACCTGTTGTTCAGTGTGTCCAACATTCGTTCCAGAACTAAGATTCACCACAAATGCTCATGCTGACAAGGGCATCGTCACGCACTGACATTTGGTGGCTTCTTCAAAACTGGCAAGGATGGTGCAGAGCTCTTTCACCTGCCTCCACTCTCGGTGGCTCAAAACACGAGTTCCGCTCCGCTGTTGTTCGGCAGTGTTCACTTCGTACTGCGTAATGGCATTGCGCTGCTGCCACAATCAGCTGGAGTGTTGAGGGTGGAATTCCAGCGTGTTGCCACGTCAACAAATGAGACGGTTGACAGGGGAGGACCACGAGCTGACGCTGCACGCTGCCAGGCGGGACGCGAAGCAGGGTGCGAACGGCGAAGTGCGAACTCAGACCTCGAGCTCCTCAGCAGGCATGAATAGACCCGGGTAGCTCTTTAGAAATTTCTGGCGACAAGGTTCATGGAATGTGCCAGGCAAGGATATTGCTCCAGACCTACGATTCTTAAGGGCGGCCAGCAGTTTCGCCGTTATCGCCACCACCTTCCCTGGCACAAGGCTCTTGTCACCAAGCCAGCGCTGGTCCGTTGCGGAGAGCCGTCCACAGCTCCCTGACCTGTGTGTGGACGGTCTCCAAGAAGATTAATTACAACACGGCCTGGTTTCTATGGGCACATGTTGCCACCAGAGGGACCTGGGGGAAAAAAGCCCTGCACCATCCCTGTGGTTTTGAAGAGCGTGGCCGCCTGAGAGCCACCGTCACCCCAGAGGACATCACCAGCTCACCCTGTGAGCTGTCACAGAGATTTAGCGGCCTTTGCCGTGCTTACTAGTCATGTGTCGGTGGATCAGATGGACTTTTCCGATCCACAGATGCCAGACAACGCGCTTGAAATTTTAGATGGACACGTGGTGGCCAGGGCAGGGGACGGCTTTTCTGGCAAGAAAATGCTGCTCTGCTATCCTGGTATTGGGGGCAGGCAAGGGCCTTGACGTGGCGGGAAACCCATGTGTGTCCACCAGCGGAAAGGCTAACATTTCCAGGCCAAAAGCTGGCAATGCCGACATTCAGGCTTTTGGCTTTGGAATGGTTTGGGTTAAAGTGTTTCCTTCTGACTCCCAAACCTGGAGAAGAAGGCTGGCTGCTAGAGTGGCCGCCTGTACCACGTGCCAGGTCATCAAATGGCGGGAAGATGAAGGGGTAGGATGGGCTCTGGTGGTGCTGATGGTACTCGGGCCGACGATGGAGGCTGATGCGAGGCTGATCCTGATCATGACTCTTAGAGACATGGCAGCTGAGGAACGCTTGGTGGTGGCGGAGGAGAGGTGGAGACAGAGGGTGTCGACTGTGGTTTGGAGGCCGGCGTCAGTCTGGCCTTTTTTGGCTAAGTGTTGCCTCCATTTCAAATCATGCATTCGCTGCATGTGACTAGACATGTTGGTGGTGGTTAACCACTAGATTCTTTTTTTTTTTTCTTTTTTTTATTATTTTTTTTATTGCTTCTACTATGCGTTTACGGCAAAGGGGATATGACATCGCTGGGTGTATCAGCAGGCTTCTCAAAGAAGGCCCAGGCTTGAGAGGTCTGCCTTTTTGATGGCGATAAGCGAGGAGCGGGTTTCCCTCTGTACCGTGGCTGCGGAATCATATCAGCGGACTTCTGCGACCGCCCTCTCCCTTTTTTCGAGGTGGGACCGTTTTTTTTTTTACTGGACACTTCCCCATTGTCTTCCTCTCGTCCAGGGATGAAAGCGCTCGCAAGCAAAATTCTGCTGAAAAACCACGTTGGATCCGGCAATGTCGTCATCATCTTCAATATTTCTCTAACACAGGTGACTTTGCTCGTCCTGGACATTCTGCATTCAGAGCTGCGAGGCTACAAGCAAGAGGGACTGCAAGGGATGCCGACCGCCCGGGATTTTTGCGATTGACCTGCTTCCTTTCCTCCTCTGATGCATCAGTAAATGGGCGTCAGTGCAGAGAAAATCATCCTCTTGGCCTCTTGATCTTTTAACATGCCTTCTGACCCAACCGCTTTTGTCATCAAAGGAGGTCTTCAGAAAATGGATTATCCGCAGTGGTGGGTACACGTGTTGACATTTGGGTGCTTCATGATGGGCCGGATGTGATGCGATGCTGATGACGACATTTTGTGGCCGTGACCTATGAAGGAGAGGAGGTAAGTCTGCTGGATGAAGGTTGCACTAAACCACTGAAGGAAAGATTGCGACGCTGTTCGTTATTGAGATTCAGAGGGCGACCCAGCGATGACAGGGCCTGACGGTCCTGCAAACTGACGATCGCTGGCATGCGTGTTGTCGCCAGGCAATGGAAGGTTCACCTTTCTCTGTACTCTACTCCATGTCCTACCTCCCATCTTTCCTTGCTTACACTGAATTTTCGTCATGTTCAGAAATATAAAAATTTGAGAAGGTATGGTGAAAGAGTTTTGGAAGGTCTCTTATTAAAAGACGGCAATCACAGCATTTCAAAATACTCCAATCAAAACAAATTGCGTGTATTTAAAATTTAACTTACAAGATAGATCTATGAACAAAGCTTGACTGCCAAAAGTGAAAAAAATCACCTGTCTGAAGTATAAGGGATAATTAAAGGTATTTTTTGGCACTTTCAATTCACTGTGGTAACTACCTAAATTGCTGTATTCACAATTTAACTAAAAACTAGCTCTATCGAACAAAGCTTGACTGACCCAAAAGTGAAAAATACACCTATCTGTTATGTATAGGGATAATAAAAGGTATTTTTTTGGACCTATCAATATCACTGTGGTGACTTACTAAATTGCTGTATTCAAATTTACTACAAAGTAGCTCTATGAACAAAGCTTGACTGACCAAAAAGTGAAAAAAACACCTGGTCTGAATGTATACGGGATAATATAGTATTTTTGGCACCTAATCAAGTCACCTGTGGTGACTACTAAAATTGGTGTATTCAAATTTTAAAAAAAAAACCCCTGGGCAAAAAGTTAGAATCTATCAACAAAGCTTGATGACCAAAAAGTGAAAAAAACATGTATCTGAAATGTATTCCGATAATAAAAGAGTATTTTTGGTACCTTTCAATTCACCTGTGGTGACTACAAAATTGCTGTATTCACATTTAACTGACAAAGTAGCTCTATCAACAATGCTGTACTGCGCCAAGTGAAAAACATGTTTCTGAAATGTATTCGGATAATAAAAGGTATTTTTGGCGACCTTTTTCAATTCACCTGTGAGTGACTACAAAATGCTGTATTCACATTTAAGTGCAAGGTGCCTCAATGAACAAAGCTGTAGTGCGCCAAGTGAAAAAAACACGTATCTGAAATGTATTCGGATAATAAAAAGGTATGTTTTGGCACCTTTCTAATTCACCTGTAGTGACTACAAAATTGCTGTATTCACATTTAACTGCAAAGTAGCTCTATCAACAAAGCCGATACTGCGCCAAAGTGAAAAAACACGATATCTGAAATGGATTGGATAATGAAGGTATTTTTGGCACTATCAACTGTGCTGATACAAAATTGCTGGATTTATAATTAAACTGCAAGGTGGCTATACAACAAAGCTGGATTGGGCCAAATTGAAAAGAACACCTATCTGAATGTATATGATAATAAAGGGAGTTTTGCACCTAACTAAAGAGACCTGCAGTTACTAGCAAAAGATGTGTATACTAATATAAGTTCAGTGCCCAATATCAGAAATATTTCAATAGAAACTGTGAAATAAAGCTATTGCAGTGCAATGTATCCATAAGTTATGGTGAACTATATCAGTATTCTTTCAAAGAGCATTGTTCTGTGTTCGCCCGCGGGACCCCCCCCTCCCCCCCGCTCTCCCCGTGACTTTACTAGCGGTAGTTGTTCCCTTAAAATTCTCTACCTAACGACATAAAATTTCAAATCTCTGATCTAACTAAGTTGTAAGGATCACAGCTAACAGTAGAGCTTTCTCTGTGAAGAAATAGAATAATTTCGCTGAGCTGTTTGCTGAGCTGTTTGGACAGAGGCAGAGCGCACGTCCTACTGCTACTGCTATGAGACGCTGACAGACACTGATCATGAACAGGAAGGGCTGTTCTATGTAAAACGAGGTCATGTGATTTTCCCAGCCAATCGCAACCATACACATCCCAGTCATGACGTCTCACAAACATCTCACCCTGCTCTATTCTGTAAGCTGATTTGCTGGCCGCCAAAATGACAGGAAGCGCCGAAAATGGCGCAATATTAATAGATTATGCACAGATTTTAACCTAAATTATCGCGTGATCTAAAAAATCCGATCAACGTAAATACCTTGCCGATTTCAACTTTGTCGATAATAATCGCTCAACACTATCTATGGGAAATATTCTAGTACTGTGATTGGTTGGGGGGAAGAGGGGCTACCTTCTCATAGAGTTCTATGGGGAAAAGAAATTCAGAGCGAGCTCTCTTTGTGATTGGCTAAGTTAATAAAACTGTACATGGCAAAAATCAAATGATAAGACTCACGAAGTTGTACCGATGTATATATAAAATGAACAATAATATGGGGGTAACGAAAATAAACAAATAAAAATGAATTTAATGAATTCATTTTTATTTCTTTATTTTAGTTACACCAATATTATTGTTCATTTTATATACACATCGGTACAACTTGATGAGTGTTATCATTTGATTTCGGCCATGTACAGATTTATTATAGATTGCATTAGAAAACCCATAAGAGCGTCGCTCGCTCTCCCATTGGTTCAAATAACCGCGCCTCTTTTAACTTAGCCAATTACAAACAGAGCACGCTCTGCAATTCTTTTCCCCAAAGAACACTATGAGAAGGTAGCTCACCCGCTGATTGGCTAAGCTGGACGAGCCCCCCCCCCCCCCTCAACCAATCACAGTACTAGAATATTTCCCATAGACAGTAACTTTTAGGGCGCCCTTCTATCGCGCCCTTCTTTCTCCACTCAAAATAGACGCACTACATATGATTGGTGGATTCATATCTGCCGCCTGGGTTCAACCAATCAGCTCTTTTTTGCCTTTTTTACTGTTTTTTGAAATGTCGCCTTTTTATTTGATTGGTCCATATTTCTCATAGTTATAATGGTTCACTGTCCCTCCCATTCTGATTGGCTGGTTTCGCCGACCAATGAAAGAGCTTACCAGAAAATTTTAAAAACTGTATTTTTCCGGGAAAGTTCTATATCACAATTCCTGATGTAGCCCGTTGTTGGGGTTTGATTTTATGTTTTTAGAAGGTTTTTAAACTCTTTTCAGAAAAATTTGAACTAAAAAAAAAGTTTTTTAAATCAAACCCATGCCGCACGGGTAAGAGCCGGATTTCATTGCCCCGATCTGGGATGACTACAATGCGCAAAGTACCGGCTCTGGTTGGCCGAGATAAAAAGCCCCCTAGCTCAACCAATCGTTCTTTTCTGGCTTTTTTTTTGTATTTTTTTAACGTCCCCCCCTTTATGTGTTGGTCAATACTTTTCCTAGGTATAATGGTTCACTGCGCCCTTTTCTGATTGGCTGGTTTTTAGCCGACCAAGAGAAGGCTTTTCAGAATTTAAAATTACGTATTTCCCGGGAATTTTGAATATCCTAATTCCCCCATGTTGCCCGGTCGGCGACAAAGGTTTTTTAGGGTTTTATTTCTGTAGTTTAAGAAGGTTTTAGCTCTTTTACGAAATGTTTTACACTTAATAAAAAAAATTTTTTACAATACCCATGCCCACGGTGCAAAAAAATTTTAGTGCCCCGATCTGTCATAGGCACAATGGGAGAAAGTAGCTCCGGCTCTGATTGGCCGGGATAGCCAACCCCCCGCTAGCTAACCAATCACTTTTTCTGCATTTTTCTGATTTTGAACTGTCCCGCCCTTTAAATTTGATTGGGCATACTTCTTAAGGTTATAAGAGCCCTTCGCTCCTATTTGATTGGCCAAGATAGCCAAGCCCCGCTACTTCAAAAAAAAAAAAAAAATATCTCCTTTCTGCATTTTTACGATTTTGAACTGTCCCGCCTTTTAATTTGATTGGTCAATCTTCTAATAGGGGTTTTAATGGGGCCCTGTCGCTCCTATTCGATTGCCAGATTGTCAAGCCCCCCTACTCAACCCCAAACACCTTTTTGCATTTTTACTGTATTTTGAACTGTCCCCCCCCCCTTTGAATTTATAGTCAATACTTTCCATAGGTTTTAATGGTCTCTGTCGCTCCTATTCTGACGTTGGTTTTGCCGACAATGAGAAGCGCTTTTCAGAATTTGTTTTTTGTATTTCCCGGGAATTTCCAAGATCCTAATTCCTGATTTGCGCCATTCTGATTTTTTGGAAAGTGATTTTTTTTTTTTTTTTTAGAAGGGTTTTTTGCTCTTTTTCTGAAAATGTTTTAACCTAAAAAAAAAGTTTTTTTGCAATCATACTCCATGCCACACAGAGCTGCGAGCCGAGATGGATTTCTTTTGCAATCTTCTATATGTTTCCTCTCATGTTACGTTCTCGCTTCACTTTGCCTCCTCCAGCTCATTTAGACCAACTTCAACTAGGTCTGCCTGTCGGAGCTGGCGATCCGCGATCATACATGCCTCGGAGTATTCGAATGAGCCACGTCCCGCTCCAGAACGCTCACACCGCGCCCATTACATGCCCCTTCATGTTAGGCGCAGCCGAAAATGGCGAAGGCTGCGCCTAACATCGCATCCCTGAGTCCGACAGGGGATTCGCATAGGTGAGCCGCAGTTTTCTGGAGAAAACTGGTGCAACTCCCGATCATACATGTCGCCCAAAATATTTTTGCTTTGAATTTCGGAGACATGTTGTCAGTAGTTTATTGAAGAGAAAAATCAGAGAAACTGCAAATTTTGCAGTGGTCTCTTAATTTTTTTCCAGAGCTGTATATACATTTATATATAGTGAGCTTTTACAGCTCTGGGATCTTGGCACACGTTTTATCTTCAGGCATAGACACAGAGACAGAGACAGAACTTCGGGTGCAAATGCAGGTCCTCTTTATTTTTAGTAACTGGTAACTCAGGTATGAAAAACAAGTGCAAGGCATGCACAACATAAACAAAACAAAACCTACTCGTCTGAGCTCTAACTAACAGAATAGTACTCACTATCACTTTGTAAGCACCTCGGCAAAGGGGTGACAGATGCATGTCTCCTCCCTAGACTCAAAGGTAGTTTGGGGTTGTAGCCACACCTAGTTAGCTTACCTGCTGACATATAAAGGCCAGGTAAATCCTTGTGTGGAACATGGCGAGTAAGCACCCACCCTACTCTTTGCTTACTCCCAATGAAAGGCCGTCCCGGAAATGGCTGGAAGCCATACTAACACACTAAATGTATGTCAACAGCTTGTACTGTTGACACCTATTCAATTTTGGCCTTTCATCCCACCAAGGCTCCTTACCTTGTTGGCATTTGTCTGGACTCCTAAAGGTGCATACACCATTATATACCCTGCCTGCTGCTGCCGCCTTACTAATAAATATATATATATATATATATATATATATATATATATATATATATATATATATATATATATATATATATATACATATACATATATATATATATATATATATATATATATATATATATATATATATATATATATATATATATATGTAGTGGGTACGGAAAGTATTTGGACCCCTTTACGTCTTTCACTCTTCATTTCATTGCAGCCATTTGGTAAGATCAAAAAAGTTCATTTTTTTGCTCATTAATGTACACTCTGCACCCCATCTTGAAAGAAAATAAACAGAAATGTAGATATTTTTGCATGTATGTATATATATATATATATGTATTGTAGCAGAGCGACCTTAGGCAGTCGCATGGTGCTACCACTAGGCGGTGTACAGCAGGTGCCCTGCTAGCAATGTTCAGGAGTTGGTAAGTGAGGGCTAGAGGCCTTGTGATGAGGAGCTATTTCCTATAGCAACAGTTACACAGGAGATGGTAGTAAATTTGGAGTATATGTCGGCCGTCTTATGGGACAGTGAATTCCCTGGGGAAAGTGAGGCGCTTACCCAGAAGAATCAAGAGCAACAGGAATGGAGTGAGAAGATTCCCCGAAGTAGGAGCTTTGACCCTTGAGGGAGATTGGTGCAGGGTGAAAAAGTCCCATGGCCTTTATCAAAGGGGGGGGGGATATGTGGCAGAGCGACCTTAGGCAGTGGCATGGTGCTGCCACTAGGTGGCACATAGCAGGTTCCCTGCTAGCAACGTGCCACCGAGGGTCTGGTCTCAGTGGGGGAAAACAGTGGTTGTCGGTCAGCAACACTAAGTTGCTGACACCTATAGCTAGTATGGCTGATGCCCAGCCAATATGGGCTGACTCTTCACGCAACAGCTGCAGATGGGTGGGTGGCTGTTCCCACATTCCAGATTCCCACGTTCCAGGTCCCCATGTTCCATGTCTGGTTTTGGGCAAGTCCATGGAGAGCTATAAAAAGCCTGGCCCTCCAGCTGATCAGTGAGCATGGTCTGCCTCCTTGCAGTGTGAGCTTGCAGGATCAGAGGTGCTGACAAGAGGCCCTGGTCCCCAAAGGCTTGAGGGAAGACTAAAAGTGTGCGGTGAGGATACTGTGTTTTGTGGGTCTGGATGGTAGATCCAGACCCTTTATAGGCAGGTTCTATATCTGTATGTAAGATAGTGGCTAGACGGCCTGAGGTTTCATTTTTTTGTGTTATATAACCTGTGCCTCAATAAAGCCGGCTGAGGCCAGTTTAAAACTATTTCCTTGAAGTCAATTTGTGCCATTCTGCTTACCAAAGACCCCCTGAGACTTTCCAAGATGGTGGCTGTACAAGTGTGAGTCTTACAATTGGTGGAGGATGACATTGGCATAAATGGCATGAACTGGGCAAGATTGGCACAGTACATAAAGGTTGGCATATACAGACTATTTCTGTGGAGGAAGACTGCCTCAGTACAGGAGAAGAGTGTCTCTGGAGAGACAGGGGATACAACCCAGTACAGAGACTGTGTGTTGGTGCTGGCCTTGTGGGGTTTAAAGTGACTGTGAGCTGCAAGGGTTAAAAGACTGTGAATCCTGTGGAGCAAGGGTTGTCTATAACAAGGAGAAGACACACCTGCAAACAGACGGTGTTGTGTGGCTAAAAGACTGTGCTGTCTAAAAAGTCTGTGTTGCTGGTGCCTGGAAATTTTTTGTATGGCCATGGAGGAGCTGCTCGCTCAGTTGATGGAGGTCAATGCCAAGCAGCGAGAAAATAACGCTAAGCTCCGTGCACAGTTTGAGGCAGAGCGTGCAGCATTATAAGTCATTATGAAACCTATTCCCGTTGAGAAAGGGGGATCACAAATCAAGAGCCTTGCTTTTGGAGGTACAGTGTAAAAAGCAGGAGAAGCGGATACAAGCATAACCCGCACGAAGGGTTGGTGGTTTTTTAAAAGGGTGGACTATGCTTGGGGGGACCCCCCGTGGCCCGCAGGCCGTGTCGACCTGCAGGGAATGTGTCCACTTATGAAGAAACAGACTAGTTGAGGGACCTGTGGGATGCTGTTGCCACGGGCAACCATGTGGATCAGCAGGAGCCTGCTACCACGGTCCAGAAGGAGGAGTGCTGTTGGAGATGCCACAAAGCAGGCAGCTGTGCACCGCGATGCCCTCTGTCCAGGAGGCCGGAGAGGATGTAGCCCCGAGCCATAGAGTTGCTGGTGGGTGGAATGCCACCCTTGTTTGTGTGGGGCTGTCCTCAGGAGGGTCCAGAATGCACATGGACATGTCCCGGGTTTTAAGACCCGACTGGAATGGGGTAAGATGTTCCGTCATGGTGACAAAAGTTTGGAGATGTTAAAAGTGTGCATAATTTTTGAGGATTTGGGTTTGGGGTAAAGGAGGTCAAGTTATGCCGCAGAGCCAGAAAAATCCTGAGGAGGGGCGGGTTATGTGGCTTGAAAAATCTGAACTTAATGGTTATGCATTTGTGATGGTCTATTAAAAATGTCAATAAAATTTTAAACCCCGCCGTGACCCCGACCGGTCACCAGCTGAGCTGGGGGGGTGTTAGCTGGTAACAGAGTTGCTCCCGTTACTGCGGCCCCGTGTGAAAAGCTGCAGAGGTGCTGCAGCAGTAGTGGAGGCAGCTCAGATCTGCCCCCGGAGGTATGGCTGTAGAGCTATGGGTGAAGTAAATGGTGTGGGGGATTGTTTCAAAGACACTTCAGCCAGGGCAGAGGGGGTTTGCTTTAGTACCCTGAGGTCATAGGGGAGGGGCCCAAATAGCAGAGGTGATGTGTGTTGTGATGGACGCCAGTCAGTAAAATGTGTCACCAGTGACCCCGGGTATGTATGTACATGAAAAGGGAACGTGCAAGTTGCAAGTGCGCCCCAGTGGTTATGGTGGTAATAGCCAATGTGTGCAGGTGCAGTTTGTTGGGGATTGATAGCAAAATTTAGAGCTGTGTGTAAATACAATTCCCCACGGAGCTGATGTGGTCGCCAGTAGCAATCAGGTGTGCTCTGCTGGTGTTGAAAAGGTGATTGAGTTGCCTGGTGTGAACACGGCTGGTGCATTTCCTGGAATGGAGAAGGCAAACCCTGAATATGAGGGCTCTGCTGCCAAGCATGAGACTAGGAGTGTGAATGTGCTGGTTATTGACCATGGGGAACAAACACAGATGTTTGTTGCAAGCACCGATACCCAAGTAATAGAGAAGTCTGTAGACAGTGTACAGGGTTCTGGTGTTGACTCTGGTGGGTTGTGCGCATTTGATAGCGGGCCAGACACAGGAATAGTCCAGATGGGTACTGAGAGTTCTCCCGTGGTGACGGGTACAGGAGATATTGAGGAAGTATCTCCCCCTTGTGATGAGGAAAGTGAGCTGCTAGACACAGCAGAGGAGAATATATGCTTAAACCCTAGTGAGATGCAGGTGAGTCCTCAGACACTATTGAGGTGTCTGGTCATATACAGGAGAAAGCTTCCCTAGAGGTTGTCAGTGGAGACCTTTGGAATGCTAGCTTGCATGCTGAAGGTGGTGACATCTTTGCAGGGTATGCATGGTTTGGGTCACCTGTAGTGAGTGTAGCTGACATCAAAGATCAGGAGTTGGTATGTGAGGGCCGGAGGCCTGGTGATGAGGAGCTGTTTCCTATAGCAACAGTTACACAGGAGATGGTAGTCAATTTGGAGTATATGACAGCCGTCTTATGGGACAGGGAATTCCCTGAGGAAAGTGAGGTGTTTACCCAGAAGAATCAAGAGCAACAGGAATGGAGTGAGAAGATTCCCCGAAGTAGGAGCTTTGACCCTGGAGGGATATTGGTGCAGGGTGAAAAAGTCCTACGGCCTTGATCAAAGGGAAGGATATGTGGCAGAGCGACCTTAGGCAGTCGCATGGTGCTGCCACTAGGTGGCGTACAGCAGGTGCCCTGCTAGCAACGTGCCACCGAGGGCCTGGTCTCGGTGGGGGAAGCCAGTGGGTGTCGGTCAGCAACACTAGGTTGCTGACACCTATAGCTAGTAAAAAAATGGTGGCTGGACGAGTGTGAGTCTTACAATATATATACATTTTAGCAAGTTTTCCCACCTACATAGAATAGAGAGGTCTGTAATTGTTATCATAGGTACACTTCAACTGTGAGATACAGAATCAAAAAGAAAATCTTTAAATAATTCATTTTCAATACATATTACAAAAAAGTATTTGATCACAAGAGTTCAAAAAGGGTCTGGATGCATTTCTAGAGCGTAATAGTAAAACAAGTTATAGTGACTAGGATTCTGGAGAAGGGTCATTGATCCAAGGATTTATTCTGATTGCCAGATTGGAGTCAGAAAGGAATTTCTTCCCTAAAATGAGGACAATTGGCTTCTACCTCATGGGGGTTTTTGCCTCCCTCTGGATCAGCACTTTAGCAAAATAGGCTGAAAAAACTATGTAACTATATAACCTACCAACCAGCAAAAATTCTGGCTCTCACAGACCTGTTAGTTTTTCTTTTGGAAGCCCTCCTACTCAGCAATCATTGCCTGTATTAGTTGTACCTGTTTGAACTCATTACCTGTAATAAATGTCAACTGTCCAAACACTAAATTAATAAAACTCCAACCTTTCCACCATTACCAAGACCAAAGAGCTGTCTAAGGACACCAGGGACAAAATTGTGTACTTGCACAAGGCTGGGATAGGCTACAGGACAATAGGCAAACAGCTTTGTGAGAAAGCAACAACTGTTGACACAATTATTAGAAAGTGAAAGAAACACAAGATGACTGTCAATCTTCCTTGGTCTGGGTCTCCATGCAAGATCTTGCCTCGTGAGGTAAGGATCATTTTGAGAAAGGTCAGGTATAAGCTCAGAACTACATGGGAGGACCTGGTCAATGACCTGAAAAGAGCTGAGACACAACCTCGAAGATTACCGCTAATTATACACTACGCTATCATGGATTAAAATCCTGCTGGGTACACAAGGTCCCCTTGCCCCCGCCAGCACATGTCTAGACCCATCTATAGTTCCCCAATGACCATATGGATGATCCAGAGGAGGCATGGGAGAAGGTCATGTGGTCAGATGAGACCAAAATAGCACTTTTTGGTTTCAACTCCACTCGTCATGTATGGATGAAGAAGAAATATGAGTACAACCCCAAGAAGACCATCCCAACCATGAAGCATAGGGGTGAAAACATCATACTTTGGGGTTTACTGCAAAGGGGACAGGACGACCATATTATATTGCAGGGAGGATGAATGTGGCCATGTATTGTGATATTTTGCCCAACAACCTCCTTCCCTCACTAAGAGCATTGAAGATGGGTTGTAGCTGGTTCCTCCAGCAGGACAATGACCCGAAACACACAGCCAGGGCAGCTAAGGAGTTTCTCCATAACAAGCATTTTAAGGTCCTGGAGTAGCCTAGCCAGTCTCCAGACCTGAACCCAATCGAGAATCTTTAGAGGGAGTTGAAACTTGTTATGGAAGGCGTATTAAGACCCTCCTTAACCTCGTTGTGTGGTTTCCAAATTAATCAATAATCCATATTTAAGACATATGCATATCAATGAAAAATAGATCTGACACAGTTGTCCAATGCAAAAATCTTTGGTTTATTACCCCCAAAAAAGCAAATGCCATGAAGTTTATATAACTTCTGTTTAAGACGGATCATATTTTTAATATATTAGTAAAAACAATAGTCAATATACATCATTTATGATGGATTACTATTCTATTGTTTCAAACAACTTAAATAAACCACCCATTAATTTTCATACCAAGCCAACTCTTATAAGTTTATTGCTTATGTCATCACACATACCTTCTTAACCTTATTATTAATTAAATTTGGATGGTGGCTATAATCAATCAAACACCTATTAAATTCTTTGCTTTCAAATCATTATAGTTAACCTAGATACAAGTGTGGTCAAATATTTCCATACTAATATTACAAGGCGAAGCTCCCAGACATTGTGATTTTTCTTTGCTGTGAATCAGTTTCTGGGCGTAAAGCCGAAAAATCATAAATAGGGGAAGTGAGTACAAAATAGGGAACTAACAAATAACCTTTAGTAACAAAAGATATGACAGACATAACACTATTAAGCCAGGACATCTATTCAGCAGAGCTGAATAGTCTGGTAGACAAGAAGCTAGAAGAAGTGGAACAAGATGGAAGTCGAGTTGCAGCCATTTTGTTTCCCTCAGGAATTTAAAGCTTGAACAATTAAGTCACTGGTCTTTGATAATAACATAAAATCACCCAATTTCCCATAACAATATTAACCCTGTCAGCTTTCAAATTTGACCAATGGTTTAGACACAAATAAGAAACACCAAAAAGAGACAACAAGTATTTATCAGCAAATAATAGAATCAGGTATGACATGAAAAGAAACAAAAAATGTAATAATTTTCAATTCTAATATGCGGAATATTATAATTTCAATAGCAGCTTTATCTTAAACTAGGTGATCCAATTCTGCTCATAGTCACCAATCTCTTATCAAAATATTCCTTGGATATACTTGGACCAAACTTATCATAAGTGGAGACTATTATTGTTCATGATTTTTTGGAAATATCCCCCACGTAAGAAGGGAAACAGACAGGTCTCCCAGGAATCAGAAGGGCCAAAAATTTATGACAATAAAAGCTGATGAATAGTCCCCTTACTCCCAAACATATCCTTGATCAGTGTGAAAAGGGGTTACTTACTCTTGTGGTGGAGGCCAATTCATTAGTAAGGGAAGTCAAACCACCCCTTTTCAGCTAAAGTCATATCTAGAGCCACTAAATCTTGAAAAGTCATGAAAGTCATTTGCTCTGTGATTCCCCTAATAGTGTCACGGGTGAAGATGTAATATCTTTTCTCATTATAGTACACATAATTTATCAAGCAACATTCTTATTTAATAGGACCTGGGGGTGATGGAAGCAAATTCTGCCAGTCAACCTAAATCTGGTGTCTTATACGCATCTTGGGGGTATATACTGTTCTTTGCAAACATCATCTGGGAATGTACAGGTTTAAGTTTCACAACATAATAAGAATATACGTCTAGGTCCGTCACATTTCTTAGAGTTAAAATATATATTATTATATATATATTTATATATATATATATATTATATATATATATATATTTATATATATATATATGAAGAAAGTTCTCATTTGTGCCACCAATTTATTATTTGCCAATATTTATCTATATATACTATAATATATATATATATAGTATTTATATATATATTTATATATGTATATAAATAAAATATGCAGAAATCAACCTTAAAAAAAACATACTACAACGAATTATACAATAAAACATTAACCCAACTACCCATAAACAAAAATATTTCGGCTCTTCACTCATCCGGTATTACTAATTTTCATATTCTTAAATAGTCTTTCTTCCTACAACAAATAAGAAAAAGAAAAAATGATAATGCATCATGTTTAGTGTCTGAGCGATTGCTTTGGCTATCAGAGAATCGATCGTAGTCGATAGTCGGCCGCTATCGATAAGGTTTTTTCGATAGTGAGCATCGATTATGCGCGATACCATTAAGTCTTTGGGTGAGCAACAACACCTTCATTTTTACACCCAAACAAGGCTGGAGACTGAAATTAACATACACACAGTCATAATGATACGTGCTACACTTAGGCACACACTTAGGTTATAAAAGTCACAGAAAAAAAGTCACAGGACAATTTACTTTCCCTTTCTGTGTTACCACAGCCTGTCCCTTTTCCAGCATCCAATCACAAATATAAAAATCCCTGAAGGCAGTATGGATTTGAACCATCTTGTTACTGATATTGACATTGATATCCCTGTCTGGATACGCAGCATGAGCCCCAAAACTGCATGACCTCCAATTTACAAGTGCCCGCAAAAAGTGTATTTAAACCACCATTTTAGTTGTGAATGGACATGGACTTATACCTGTCTGGGCCACAGCATGAGCCCAAAACCTGCATGAACCGCACAATATCAAATGTGCCGGATAAAAGGTGTCTTCAAACAATTTTTAGCTTGCAACTGACATTGAATATACCTGTTCATGGGCCACAGCAAATGAGCCCCAAACTGCATGGACCCCCCCCACTTTTAATAAGTGCCGGAAAAAGGAGTCTTTTCAAACCACCATTTTAGTTGAACCTGGACATTGACATATACCCTGCCTGGCCTCCAGCATGAGCCCCAAACATGCATGAAAACCACATTTAAAAAGCGCCGGAAAAGGAGTCTTTCAACTCCATTTTGGTTGAATGGGACATTGATAATACCTGTCCTGGGCCACAGCATGAGCCCCCAAAACCTGTGACCCCCCACAATTAAAAGTGCTGGAAAAAGGAGCTCTTTCAACACCATTTTTTAGTTTCTTGGACATTGACTCTACCTGTCCTGGGCCACAGCATGAGCCCAACCTGCATGACACCCACCATTTAAAAAGGTGCCGGAAAAAGGAGTCTTTCAAACACATTTTAGTTGAATGGACATTGATATATCTGTCCTGGGCCACCAGCAGAGCCCCCAAACCTGCATGACCGTCCACACTTAAAAAGTGCCGCAAAAAAAGGAGTCTCTTTCAACACCACCATTTAGTTTCACTGGAACATTGACTATACCTGTCTGGGCCACAGATGAGCCCCAAACCTGCATGACCCCCACATTTAAAAAGTGCCGGAAAGGAGTCTTTCATCCACATTTTAGTTGAACTGCGACAATGACTATACCTGGTCTGGGCCACAGCATGAGCCCCAATCTGCATGACCCCACATTTTAAAAGTGCCGGAAAATAGGAGATATTTCTAACCACCATTTTAGTTGAACTGGGACATTGACTATACCTGTCCTGGGCCACAGCATGAGCCCCAAACCTGCATGACCCCCACATTAAAAAGTGCTGGAAAAAGGAGGTCTTTCAACAACCAATTTTAGTTTCATGGACATTGACTATACCTGTCCTGGGCCACAGCATGAGCCCCAAACCTGCATGACCCCACATTAAAAAGTGCCAGAAAAAAGGAGTCTTTCAAATACCACATTTTAGTTTCACTGGACATTGACTATACCTGTCCTGGCCACAACATGAGCCAAATCTGCATGACCACCACATTTAAAAAGTGCCGGAAATAGGACAGTCTTTCAACCACCATTTTAGTTCACTAGGGGTCCATTGGACTTCTACCTGTCCTGGGCCACAGCATGACCCAGGTACCGTGTACAGTGGGTGCGGTGAAAGCCCAGGTCTGGCGTCACGTACATCTATTAACACGCAGGTTTTTAAATTGCCCTGATGACGCAGCAACAATAATGTCTTGCTGAAGCAGAGTGCGGAAGGAAGTGTTGAGGAACTCCAGCCTTCCTCTGTACACAGTCAAATACCTGGGTAGCGATTGTCCCTCCGTTGATGTCGGTTCGTGGACCAATTGAGTTCTCTTGGAAATACTGGTCGGTTATTGCTCATGTTACACACAGGTGCCTTTATCTTGGCAATTCTTTTTCTCATTTTACTCAACGTGCTGGTGGAAATGGTCTCTGTTCTTGTTCTATGTCGTGCACTCCATATCAATTGTCCTTGGAATTACCTACATCCTTGGTCAAGTTTTCTGTACCTCCCTTGTACAATTCAGAGGAATTTTTTTAACAGCTATTTTGTACAATGCTAGTTTTGCTGTTTTTTAGTATTTAATTCTAGAAACACATTTTTAAAAATAGGGATCGGATCTCCAACATGTCTTTGTTTCTCTTTTTTTTCATTGTATTAAATGGGTTGGTTCAATACAGGGATTGATAGCTATGTTAAAGATCTCTTGCAATAAACAAGTCATATTTGCAATATGTAACCATCTAACAGTATGTCCTACCTATTCCTGTTTTTGACAGCACCATCACCCTTTAGCCACTCTTGACAATTGTGAAGAACAATTGTCTGTTAGAAACAACATTTTTTAGAACTAGGACCTGTAGTATAGCTGCATGTCACAGCAAAATGCACCCAAAATTCAAGCATTGAACCTTGAGCCACTGTTTGGTCAAATTGTGAAGAACAAAATGGTCTGTGAGAAACTACATTTTCTAGAATGGGACCTGTTGTATATTGCTGCTTGTCACAGCATAAATGCCCCAAAAATTCCAAAGCATGACCTGAGCCACCTTTGGTCAATTTTGGAGTGGAACAAACTGTCTGTTAGACAACATAAGTTTTTTATAATTAGGACTGTTTGTATTGCTGCATTTCAAAGCAGCATGACCCAAAAATTATAAAAATGACTTCTCAGCCACTGTTTAAAAAATTGTGGAGGGAAAAATGCCACTTAGAAGCACATTCTGTTACAAAGGACCTGTTTATTGCTGTATATCACCGCTACAATGACCCAAAAAAATTATAAATATGACTTCTCAGCCACTATTTTAAAAAGTGTGAGGAAGAAATGCCATTAGAAGCTCATTTCTGTTCCAAAGGACATGATTATTGCTGTATCTAACAGCTACATGACCCCAAAAAATTTATAATATTACTTCTCAGCCACTATTAAAAATTGGTGAGGGGAGAAATGCCACTTTACGAGTCAACTTTTCTGTTCCAAAGGACCTTGATTATTGCTGTATCTCACAGCAACATGACCTCAAAACCATTGGCAATGCGAAAAAAAACTTCTTAAGATAAAGTGAGTAAGCTTGGAATACGGTGTATGTCATGAACCTTGCTGTCTTTTACAGTCTCCCCTCAAAAGCAAAACCAGCAAAATGAATGTTGGGAAAAGAGAATAAAAAATTGCAGTAAGTATATGATCATTTAAAAAAAGTTTTCAAGAGACCTTTCTGTTCGAAAGGAATGTGAAGTAGCTGGCAACTATTCGGTGACTCGTGCCTCGGCATTTGGAGGGCCACAAGTAATCAGAGATCCATTGCATGATTCATTCTTGATGAAAGTCAAACGATTCCCCCTTATCTGTGGGAAAGCGGATGGTTTGGTCTTGTAATGACTCTCCACGCTGTGCTGAAGGTCGCTCAGAATGAGGGCAGGCTGTGCGCAGGACAACTCCTCTATGGGGTACGAGCAGCTCTGGGTCATTCGTCCTTTGGATAACCAGACAGGTATATTGGGTCCGGAACGACATGCATAAATACATCGTGTTGTGGGACCGCAGATTGTTCGTGAACCATGATCTTAAGTGATCCTCTGTGTGTTGGCATTTGTGTGCCTGCATTGCTGATGCGTTGGTGAGGTGGTTAAACAAACGATTGCCAGAGGTCACCATTAGGCTTCTGCCACCTGCCAGCTGCTGCGCTATACGCCTACTTGGCACTCTACTGCCATCACGTCGCTGATGTTGTATCCACCGGGACATTTGGGGAACGTGAAAGGCAGAAGCACACAGTGTCTCAGTTGGATCAATCAGCAAGGTCTCCATTTCCTGCATTTTACTCTCTATTTGGTGGGTGGAGGAAAAGTGCTGATTTTTGTTTTGTACCGGGGATCCAGGAGGGTCGCACCCAGTAAAATCTGTTGTTCATTTTGATGGCCTTAATGCGAGGATTATGTTGGAGGCAATGGTGCATCCAAGCACTCATGTGAGAAATGAGCCTTGATTTCCCAAGCTCTGGGTCGAGGGGCACTAGCAAACTGATCTTCATCATCTTCCTCCTCCACCTCAAATTCGCGCCAACTCTTTCCAAGGCAGGGACGTCGGTAACATCGGTTGTCTAGGAATACCTCCTCCTCACTCCGCCTCTCCTCCGCTGCCTCCGGCACAGCTTCAACACAGCCCTGAACCTTGCTGAGAATGATGCACCCTGAGAGCTGATGGCACACCTTGCACTAGCTCTGGACCCCGATAACCACTGCCTAATGATGAACGTGAAATTTTTGTAAAATGTCGGCTTGTGGATTTGACGGTGGAGAGGCTCCGTTGGTACGATCTGTGTCCGTCTCCTCCTCGTCGCTTGGCGGAAATGTTGTTTCTTGAGTGTCCAATGATCGTTCCATGAACTAAGATCATCACTATGCTCATGCTGACAAGGGCATTGTCCGACTGACCATTTTGGTGGCTTCTTCAAAATGAGCAAGGTTGGTTGCCAGAGCTTTTCACCTGGACTACACTCTCAGTGGTTCAACACCCCGAGGTCCATTACGCTGTTGTCATCGGACATGTGTCACTTTGTACTGCGGTAATGGCATTGTGGCTGCTGCCATCAATCGCTGGAGCAGCCATGTGGAGGGGGGAATTCCAGAAAAACCGGGTTGCACGTCAACACAAGAGACTGTTGACGGGGAGGCCGAAGTGAAGCGTGCAAACGCAGTCCAGGCGGGACAAACCTAGGGGGCACGAACGGCGGAAGTGCGAACTCCAGACTCGATGCCTTCTTCAGCAGGCAGTCCAGACCGTGGTAGCTCTTTTGAAATGTTGGACGACAATGGTTCATGACATGTGCCAGGCAAGGGATGTGCTCCAGCTACCGATCTTAAGGTGGCGGCCAGCAGATTTCTGCAGTTTTCGCAACACCCACCTTGCCTGGCACAAGGTTCTTGTCACCCATGCCAGTGCTCGGGTATCGTTGCTTAGAGCCGTCCACAGCTCCTGACCTGTGTGTGGATGGTCTCCAAGGCGGATTAATTTCAACACGGCCTGGGTCTCTGGGCCGTGATGCCACCATGAGGGACCTTGGGGGAAAGAGCCCTGCACCATCCCTGCGGTTTTGAAGAGGTACGCCGAACCTGAGAGCCACGTCACCCCTGAGACATCCACCCAGCTCACCTAGTGAGCTGTCACAGAGATATACGCCGGCTTGGCCGTGCTTAATAGTCCATGTGTCGGTGGTGAGAAGATTTTCCGAATCACAGATGCAGACAATACGCGCTTGAATTTTAGATGTGACCACGTGGTGGCCATGGGAAGGGACGGCTCTTTTCTGGCAATAGAAATGGCCTGCTCGGCATATGTTATTGCGGGGCAAGCGTAGAGGTAGGGCATGATGTGGCGGGAACCCATCTGTGTACACAAGACGGAAATAGGCAACATTTCCTAAGCCAAAAGCCTGGCAATGCCGACATTCAGGCTTTTGGCTTTGGGGATGGTTTGGGTTAAAGTGGTTTCTTTGCTCCAAACCTGGAAGAACAGAAGGCTGGCTGCTAGATCTGGCCGGCTGTTCGGCGTGCAGGTCGTCAATTGGCGGTAGGTGAAGGGTAGGATGGTATGCTGTGGGTGCTGGTGGTACTCGGGGGTCGGTGGAGGCTGAAGCGGTGGTGATCCCTGTTCATGACTCTGAGGTGACATGGGCAGCTGGCGGAACGCTTGGTGGTGGCGGAGGAGGAGGAGGCGGAGACAGATGGGTGTGACATGTGGTTGAGGCCCGGGTCGGTCTGGCCTTTTTTGGCCAATTGTTCCCTCCTTTTCAACGCATGCATTCGCTGCTGTGACTAGAAATGTTGGTGGTAGGTTAACACACCTAAGGTCTTGCCTCTACTTAAGCGTTTACGGCAAAGGTGGCATATTGACATCGCTGGGTGAATAGAGCTTGCTCAAAGAAAGGCACAGGGCTGAGAGGTCCTGACCTTTTTGACGGCGATAAGCGAGAGCGGGGTTTTTGCTGACCGTGGCTGGCGGAATCTTATCAGTCGGACTTCTGCGTCCGCCCTCTCCTTTTTGTGGCGGGACCGTATTGACACTACGCCCATCGTCTTCCTCATCGTCACTGATGAAGCGCTCGCAAGCAAATTCTGCGGAAAAAAGACCAGGTGGGATCCGCAAGGTCGTCTCTTCATCATCAATCAACACAAGGTGACTTGTCGTCCTGACTTTCTGCATCCAGGAAGCTGCTGGCTACAAGGCAAGGGCCACGTTCAATGGGCGTTTGCCGAGCTCCCACAGCCCGGGTATTTTTGCGAATTGAACCGGCTTCATTCACCTCTCTGATGGCATCAGTAAAATGGGCAGTCAGGAGCAGAGAAAAATCATCCTTTTTGGACTCTTGATTTTTAACATGCCTTCTGACCCCAACGCATCTTTGTCATCAAGAGGTCTTCAGAACATGGATTATCCACAGGTGGTGGGTACACGAGTTGACATTTGGGGCTGCTTCATTTTGGACGGGATTGCTGACTGATCTGATGACGACTATTTGCCGTGACCTTGCTGGAGGACGAGGAGGTAAGACTGCTAGATGCAGGTTGCATTAACCACTGTAGGGAAAGCATGGCGACGATGGTGTTCGTTACTTAGATTCACACGGGCCCTGAACCCAGCGATGACAGGCCTGACGGTCCTGCAACTGACGGATCCGCTGGCATGAGTGTTGTCGCCAGCACTGGAGGAGCACCTTCTATGTTACCTCTACCTCCATGTGCTCACCCCCCTTATTGCTCGCTTACACTGCATTTCGCTCCATGTTCAGAAATATAAAAATTTGAGAAGGTATGAATTAGTTGTGGAAGTCTCTTATTTAAAAGACGGCAATCACAGCTATTCTCAATCCTATAATCAAAACAAAATTGCTGATTCAAATTTAACTGCAAGGTGTCTATAAAACAAATTGGACTGGGCAAAAGTCCAAAAAAAACACGTTTCTGTTATGTTTTGGTATAATACACGGTATATTTTTTGCACCTTTCCAATTACTGTGGTGATATAGAATTGCTGTTTTAAGATTTTCGTAGATGACTGCGTCAATGAACAGTGCTGGGTGGCAAAGTCAAAACACACGTAACTGTTATGTTTTGATATAATAACGGTATTTTTTGCACTTTCAATTCACCTGTGGTGGAATTATAGAACTTGCTCTGTTTTAAGTATTTAGTGAGACTGCTGCGTCAATGAAACTGTGCTTGGTGTGCGCAAAAGTCAAAAAACACGTAACGCTGTTTGTTTTGATATAATAAAACGGTTTTTTTGCACCTTTCAATTCACCTGTGGTTGAATATAGAATTGCTCGTTTTAAGATTTTCGTAGAATGCTGGGTCAATGAACAGTGCTGGTGTGCGAAAAAGTCAAAAAAAAAACATCGTAAACTGTTATGTTTTGATTATAATAAACGGTATTTTGTTTTTGACTTTCAATTCAACTTGTGAATAAGAATTGCTGTTTTAAGATTTACGTAGATGCTGGCGTCCAATGACAGTGCTGGGTGCGCAAAGTCAAAAAACACGTAACTGTGATGTTTTCGTACGATACACAGGTTTTTTTGCAAACAAAAACTGGCTGGACTACAAGCACTTGTGGATTGTAATTTTAAGTGCAAGGTGTATATATCACACCCCTACAGTCAAAGGTGATAATGGGTAAATTTAACACCTATCTGAAATGTATACTGATATAAAAGTGGAGTTTTGTCAGTAACAAGAGGACCTGCAGTTACTAGAAATGATGTTTATCCAATATAAGTTCAGGCTGCCCCAATATCAGGAAATATTTCTATAGCAAACTGTAATAGTAAAGATACACTACATTGTTACATATGTCTTGGTGAACTTTATCAGTGTTCTTTATAGATACGAGTTGTCTGTGTTCGCCGCGGGCCCACTCCCCCCCGCTCCCACCGCCGGTGAATTTACAGCGGTAGATGATGCTTTTAAAATTCTCTAGACTAACTACATAAAATGTTCAAATCTTCTAATTCTAACTAAATTGGATGGGATTCACAGCTAATAGTAGCAGGTTTCTCCTGTGCAGAAATAGCTAATTTCGCTGAGCTGATTGGCCGCCACAGGCAGAGCGCAGGTCCTTATCCCTTGAGCGCTGAGAGACACTGAGGTTGATACAGGAAACGCTGTTCTATGTAAAACGGAGGTCATGTGAGTCTTTCCAGCCAATCGCAACCATAATATCATCCCGTCTTGAGTCGCACACACATCTCACCCTGCTCTATTCTGTAATTAATCTCATTGCTGGCAGCCAAAATTACAGGATGCGCCAAAAAAGGCGCGATCTTAATTGATGATGCACAGATTTTAACATTATTATCGCGATGACCAAAATTTTTTATTTTGATCTGGAAATTTCGATCACCATAAAAACTTGACGATTTCCCTTTGTCGTAAAATCGGCTCAAACAATAATCATGTTTATTATTGCTTATTTTCCTCTTTAAGCAAGCGAAATCTTTCTTGGGTTTATTTTTCAAAGTCACAATTGTCCCTTTCTTCTAGGGAGCATATTATTTTATGGCGACAAACAGGTTCACAGCCACACAACCATCTTGTAAATAATAAAATAGTTTTGTTTAAAGTATGAATGTTTTTGTTTCCCTTTGTAGCAAGTACTTGAATCCTCTATCTCGGTACCGGTAACCTATTCTACAGTGAAGAGCTGTAGGTCTAGTTAGCCTTCCCTCCAGCTTTTACAGATATGTGTGGTCAGGAGGCACTTGGTAGGGTCCATAAATCGTGTTCCTGAGCCCTTCTCATGTATCTTTAACAATCAACAATCTCCCGGATGTAAGAGGTGTGTACCATTCATCAGGATCTAAAGCAAAAACTTGAGAACGTATATTAGTCAAACGCCTTGCAAGAGTTGTCACATAAGAAGTCAAGCCACTATGCTGTATCTGGAGTTCTTGTGGAAAAAATATAAATATAAAAATAAAAATATACACCTATTCTAGGGACCTATGGGGGTCTAACTTGAAAATTGTTTCATATGTACTGACCTGTCTTATAATTAGTAAAGCTAATGGCAAATATTCAGTCCATAGCTTTCCAAGTTCCTGCATAGCTTTTTGGATCTTTGACTTTAAGGTATAATTAATTCTCTCCACTCTCCCACTGCTCCACTCTAAGCCATATAAAAAGTCTAAAAATAGATGCATCCATGATTTCTTTCATGACCTCTTCAGTGAAGTGTGTGCCTCAACCACTCTCGATGGTTTCACTAACTCCATATCTGCACAACTTCCAATAGAAGCTTCTTGGCTGTGGCTTGAGCAGTGGCTTTAGCAATTGGATATGCTTCAGGCCATCCAGAGAAAAGATCAATGCAGACCAGGACATACTCCCACTTTCCCACTCGATGCAATTGTATGTCTCTTGAAAGAATAATGGTCAGCTCTGGGAGTGTGACGTTGCAGGGTCTTTACTGTTCTTCCCACATTGTTTCTGGCACATATCATACATCTTTGAGTATACTTGGCAGCAACAGTTGTAATCCAGGGGCACACCAGAATTTATTGACAAGATCAGGCATCACAGTCTTTGACTGGTGTGTGGCTCCAGGTGCTGCTTGGGCCATCATGGAATAAAGGGTTCTTGGATACAGTCTATTTCTAACTGCCCATAGGCCTTGCGTAGTCAAAACCCCTTTCTTCTCTTTCCAAATCTTCTGTTTTTCTTCTCCAGCTTGTTCTTGTAACTTTTTCAGGATGTTAAAATCCAGAGGCAATTGTGGCGCTTGTTCTTCTTGTAATGCTGTGGCAATGATGGCAGGATTCAGCCTGGTTCGGGCAGTGGCCTTGGCTGCTTGATCAGCTAGCTAGTTGCCTTTTGCTTCACTTGTATCTGTTTTAGAATGTCCTTTTATTTTAATGACTGCAACTCTTGTAGGGAGTATCAATGCTTCCATCGGTGCCCCATTTGTTTTCCATTTTTAATAGATTGTCCATTTGCTGTAAGAAAAGTCTTGCTTTCCGTGTCGGACCATAGTCATGTGCGATTCCAAATGCATAGCTAGAGTCTGTAAATATGTTAGTGGTAAAACCAGCCTCTGATCATTGCATTTCCTGTGTAGAATCTTCCATTTATGTTGTATCTTCAGTATATTGATCTGTCAACATAAAGCTCAAAATTGGGATTATCTAAAAAGGGGAAAGGGATGCACATGCTACCTTCCCCCCCATAACTCCATAGGCAGCAGAGTGGCAGGGTTCAGAGTAGTACAACGTTGAATTGTGACATTATCTGGCATGAGTAAAGCACACTATAAATGACTATATAGACAAATAAAACCTTAAAACTCTGCAAGCAGGTGACTAAACCAGAGTCGCCAATTCCTTATATAATCCACAACTTCTAATATAGCACTTTGTCAAAGTACTTGACAAAGGGGGCGTGTCCTCTGAAATGTCGTGCTGTTTCTCACAGCCTAGTGAGAGAGAAGGAGTGTAGTCCGCTGCTAGAGACCTGTTCAGCTCGTGATGAGCGTATACCATCTTGAACTTTTCAACGTATACCGATGGAAACAATGTTGAAGCCTGTTTCAGGACTGCAATAACCGCAAGTTATTCTTTATAATATTTGAATATACTTATGCTACCACTTTTTTAGACTGTTATTATAAGTCAGATGGAGCAATAAAAAGTTTATAGATTATGGTGAAGAAGTAATTTGTGGTGACAAAGTGCTATATTAGAAGTTGTAAAGCACACTGTAATCATAAATGTCTAGCAGTGAAGAGATGATTGGATCAGAATGTTTTGGTTGAACCTGAGAAAGTATTGCAGAAATGTCATGAGAGGCATAAACTGTGACTGGGTATTTCAAAACAATATCTGCGCTTTTGTCTAACATGCTCTGCACTACCGGAACAGCTCTGCACTGCTAGAACAGCCCCCCCCTTGCAACTGGGTCTAGTCGGGCCGAGTAGTATGCAACTGGACGAAGTTAACCTGCCCTAGATTGTGTCAAAACTGATGGCACTTTACCTGCAGTTTCTGTACAATATAGTCTGAAAGGTTAATAATACCTAGAGCAGGAGGACATGGACAAAATAGTTAATCTCAAGGTATAAAATCAGTGAATAGCTTCATCAGTTAAAGAAAATGGGTGTGACTTCAAGCAATCATAAAGGGGCTGCATCAAGCGCTTGCAACAAAGGCATTGCGAACCCTCAGTCTACAATAAGATATCAATCACCAAAAAAAAGTTCAGAGGGAAAATAAAGAGTTGAAATAGCAATGTTTTCTATCACCTTTTTCCTCTCTGTTGTGAGATGCCTCACCCCCTGTGAAATACAATGTTCCAGAAACACCACTGTTGTACAACATAATTGCAGCTTCTTCTTTAAGGCCTTACAATTCTTGTCTTGAAGGAAATTTAGGAAAGATACTGATGCCATTTTATACACCTCTAATGATGACATGTGGACTAATATGTTGTCTATGTATTGTAAAATCACTTTGTCTGGGGACACATTCTGCTAACAGTTGTGACATTACTGCTGTAAACATGCTAGAGGAATTGTGATTTTTAGGGATTATGTGCACCTTGGGGCAAAACTTCTCTTCCTTTTTCATCTGCTATAATGACTATAATGATGTGTTACTTAGAGACATGTTTCCACGATTACCCCTTCGTCTAAAAGTTCATAAGAGATTGCATCCATTTGAGTTATACTAAGAGGGTACTTAGGTTTCTTTGGCAGGGGGACCCTTTCTTTTAATTCTATCTTTGCGGGTGGTACTTCCACATCTGTCCCACTTGTTAATCATTAACTTTGGGGTACGGACTGAAGCAAACTTTCCGTTTCCTCAGAGGTTAATGAGGAAATGAACTGGATTGTGTTTTCAGACTGCTAACAGACAGTTTAGTCAAACAAGCCAAGCTTGCTACTTCCCTTTATGGTATATTAGACTCATATTTGGATAAACTAAGTCAATAACATTATACTTACATCTCATAATGGCAAACACCCCTCCTGCTGAGCAAACCTTTAAAGTCTTTAATAAGAGTACAGATGATTCATAATGACTCTGAATAGCCCTAAAAATCTTTTGTTTGTTTTCATCCTGTCCTTTCCTCTTGGAGCACCCGCTCTGATAAGAACGACCCCAAATTGAAGTATTCTGTCCCTGCTTCACTAGTTCATCATGTAAGACATGGATCTAAGAGGCCATTCTAACTATTACTGGGGTTAGTTTTGCAATTGAATTTTGGCTTCTATTCCCAAGTGTGTGGTTTAACCAGTCAAACAAACAACATAATACATTCTTACTTGGGACTGATGCAATCTCGTTATCAAAATGTTCTTTTATGGAGCTTACTGTACCATCCACAACAGTTTCTATAGACTCCACATTTATCGATGTGTCCATGACATACTCATTCTTTGTGATTTTGTTGGACCAATCAATATCACTTGGAAGAGAGCTGGGAACCTGGGAACAAAAACTTCACGCTTGTTAATATCTTAAAATCTGATCATGTAAAACCTGCTCTACTATATATCTACTATAACTGCAAGAGTAATTTGCATATTTAATATTACCAATGGCAGGCAATAGAACCCATTTATTGTCTTCTTCAATTTGTTGTTCAGAACTCCATTATGCCACAAAAACATGGACCATTATTACTATATCACTATGTGAGAATATCAGGGTTCCCTGCAGGAAACATCTCTAGCCACTTATCTATTTTGAGCAATGGATCCTGAATGGTTGTTCATAACTTAATAGCACACTTACAGTACATTACTACAAGCCCAGTAATTTATGCTTGCAAGGTCCATGGATTTATTATACATAAAATTCAGCTTTTTGTGTCTGTATTGATCTTCAATGCAGATCTTGTCATAAATACTGCAAGAAGTTGATCTTAAATAAATATATATTTTCTTTTTAACAATGCATATATTTGTTTTAAGATGTTATTGCTATCATTTAAGTTTTAATTTATGCATGTATTATGTGTTAGAATTACAAACAAGATCGATCATTTGTTTCTGATAAAATCTTTGTAGTGCATGTATACTCATTGACGTCCGTCCCTCATTTTCAAATAGTTTTTTTATATACTGTGACAGAGTGTCTGGACTGGTCTTAGAGGGAAGCTATATATGCCCAAGATTCCTTATGTCCAGGTAAAGAGAAACCAGATAGAAGAGTCAGAGATCTAAAAGATCTCCTAGTACAGGGTTTAGTAAAACCCATTTACAAGGCTGGTTTGCTGGAGTGGGATAGCGGGGGTGGGCCCCACTCCACTGGCACCCCGGGTCTTGGGCTGCCTGATTAAGTTTGGGTTGTCTGCCTCATATAAGGCCAGAGCTGCAGACACACACTCTCTCACCCTGGACGGGTTAACAGCTACAGACCTTGGGAGCCCCGCTTGTGGTATAGTAATATTGTTGTGTTCAGTGACGGGTATTAGGCCGGCACTGTGTTAGAGAGGTATTCCTAATGTTTAGTTAGACCCGGACAGGCATAAAATTTGTTTTGTTTGTTTTATTTTATGTACCAAACATGCTAAACAATAAAACTGTCTGCGGGCATTTTTAAAAACAACTTTCCTTGTCGTTTGACTTCTGTGCCCGCTTGCTGTGCCCGTCTCCCCAGAAGACCCCAACCCGCTACCTTTAATCCCTTACAAGTGGGGGAGGATCGTAAGCAATTATTTTTGGCACGGAAAAAGCAAACTGGAAATTTAAAGGGCCGGAGTCCTATATATTTTTTTATGTCAAAATGGGATGTGATCAGGCGATATTACAACTGTGGCATCTCAACAGGAGGATACCCGTGTGCAGTAGGAGGCTACCCGAGTGCAGCAAATAGCGCTGGAGGAAACAAGCCATAGGCTGACAGCGCAACTCGAGGCCACACAGGAGGAGCAGCGAAAAGACCGGGAAACCCTGAAAGTGATCGTGCAGCAATTCGCCAGTGTCGCAGAACGGGCCCCGTGGTGCACGCTACTCAAGCCTCCATAAGAGCCAGTCATTTCCTACAAAAATGACAGCGGCGGTAAACGTGGAACCCTACCTGACCACCTTTGAGAGAACTGCCGAACGAGAGTGTTGGCCAAAGGACATGGGCAGGACTTTTGGCACCCTTCCTTTCAGGAGAAACCCAAAAGGCCTATTATGACCTGGAAACGCAGGATGCTATAAAAATTGACATACTAAAGAAAGAAATCCAACACGACTGAAGTCACGGTTTCTGTTCGCGCCCAGCGGGTGCACAACTGGGTCTACAGCAGGGACAAACCCCCCTGCTCTCAGATGCATGACCTTGTACACCTGACCAAGAAGGGGTTGCACCCGGGAGATCCTGACAGGCCCCCAAAATGGTGGAACGGTGGTGATGGCCCCAGTACCTGAGATCCCTCCCAGCCACCTTGTGCAAATGGGTGACCATGGAGACCCCAAAGATGCTGACCAGATGGTGGAGAGGTTTAAAACCGCCCGGGGGAGCTGATGGGTCTGCCGCAGCGCCCCCTAGCCCCACAGTGGAGATCTCCAGGACTACCTGGTAAGACTGTTCTAAGGGAAGAGGGGGCTGACAGATCACATAAGTTTGTGCGTACCCGTGGAGAGACTGACGGCCCAGACTCTAGAAGCCAGCAAGCCGTGCCAGGAAGTCAGGGCTCCATAAGAGACTCAATAAGGACATAATAAAATGTTTCCCCGGTGTCAAATGCCAGGTCAAAATTGTTGCCAATTGCCCATTATATGATGAACCTATGCAATTGGATGCCGCTGATATAAATCGCCGTTTATCACTTTATGCTAAGCGTGCATGTTAGCTTCCAAATGCTGAGGGTGAGACACCAATGTGTTCTATTACTGTAAGGGGTCACGAGGTGAGGCGTTTTTAGACTCGGGAGTCTGGGTAACCCTAGTCAATGCCGATTTGGTAAACCCAGAAACCCATCAAAAAAAAAACATAGGAGAAAACCTGCATACATGGGACACTCGCCATACATCACGGCTATAGTTGATATCCGTACACCGTTTGGTGCCATACATTTTATGGTGGGGGGGTGCCCTTCTTAATGCATGATTCATCATGGGCGGGAACTTTCCACATTTCTGGGAACTGTGGGGACATAGAGTCTCGAATACATTGCCTGAGAGTGAAGCCCTAGTTGAGGAGGAAACTTTCCCTTTTCTGTCATGGCTGGGAAGGAGAAGAAGTTAAAACCCCCTGAGGGAGTATCTCAAAAGGGTCAAGGGGGTCAAGAGCCCCCTAGTGACAGAATTGCCTGACCTTGAGGTGCAAGGGACCGTTTGGGGCGGAACAGGTAAAAAAGATCCCACCCTTGCCAGAGCCCGGGAAAATGTGAAAATGGTTGATGATAACCCGGTAGAGCCTGACACCAGACTCTCCTTCCCATACATGGCTGTTAGACGGGACTTCTTGTACCAGGTGGTAAGAAGGGGAGAAGAGCTGGTGGAGCAACTGGTTGTCCCTAAGATTTATGGAAGGACTGTCCTAGAGCTGGCCCACAGTCACCTCATGGGAGGGCATTTAGGGGTTGAAAAAAACTACCGAAAGAATCCTGCAACGGTTCTTTTGGCCGGGGTTCATAGAGATGTGAGAGATTTTTGTGAATCCTGCCCGGAGTGCCAGCGGTCGGCCCCTAGACTATACTATCGTAGCCCTCTGGTCCCCCTCCCAATAATTGAGGTGCCTTTCGAAAGAATAGCCATGGATTTGGTGGGTCCTATTGTCAAATCGCTCGGGGCCCCACCACATTTTCTTGTCATCATGGACTATGCCACGCGGTATCCGGAAGCTATACCCTTGCGTAACACATCATCCAAGGCTATTTTCTAAGGAGCTAGTGCAGGATTTAGCTGGGGGGGTTACCGAAGGAGATACTTACGGATCAGGGTACCCCCTTTATGTCCCGAGTCATGAAGGAGCTGTGTAAACTGTTCCAAGTTAAACAACTGCGTACCTCTGTCTACCATCCGCAGACCGATGGATTTGTAGAGAGATTTAATAAAACCCTCAAAGCCATGCTGAAGAAAGTGGTGGACAAAGATGGAAAAACTGGACTTCCTGCTCCCATATCTCATGTTTGCCATCCGTGAGGTTTCCCCCAATCTTGTACAGGTATTCCCCGTTTGAGTTACTGTAAAGGTCGTCACCCTAGGGGCCTTCTAGACATAGCAAAGGAAGCCTGGGAGGAAAAGTGACTCCCTATAGGAGTGTCATTGAAAATGTGGCCCAAATGCAGAATAGAATCGCAGCCGTAAATGCCGATTGTAAAAAGAGCATATGGCTCAAGCACAGGAGGCGCAACAGAGGGTTTATAAAACCCTAGTTTCCCGGGTACAAAACTTTTGCACCAGAAGACTGGGTCCTGGTACTCATCCCCACAGTCAGAGCAAGTTCCCAGCCAAGTGCAAGGGCCCTTTTAGGAAATCGAAAAAAAAATGAGGTAAAACTACAAGATCCGTCACCAGGTAGGAGGAAGCCCGAGCAAGTGTACCACGTTAATCTTATCAAGCCGTGAAAGATAGACTGTCACTTGCTGCAGACACCTCATACCCACCAGAGCAACTGGCTCGGAGGAACCCTTATTGCCCGAGGTAAAGGTAGCTGACTCCCTTTCCAAAATGCAAAAGGCCGAAGTACGAGCATTCCTTTTTAAAAACAAGGGATTTTTTTCGGATAACCCTGGTCGTACGGCCCTCATTAAACACGACATCATTACCGAACCAGGTCAAAGGGTTAAGCTGAGGCCATACAGAATACCCGAGGCTAGGAGGGGGGTTATCTCGGAAGTGAGCAAAATGTTGGAACTTGGGGTAATTGAGGAGTCCCATAGCCAGTGCTCTAGCCCCATAGTTCTCATCCCCAAGCCAGATGGCAGCTGGAGGTTTTTCAATGACTTCCGGAAGCTAAATTCCATCTCCAAGTTCGACGCTTACCTGATGCCACGGGTGGATGAGTTGATTGACAGACTGGGCAATGCACGGTACATATCAACGCTAGACCTAAACCAAAGGTACTGGTAAAACCCCCGACCGATGAGGCCAAAGAAAAAACTGCCTTTGCCACTCCTGACGGGCTGTTTCATTATGTGGTATTGCCGTTTAGGTTGCACGGGACACCGGCCACTTTCCAGAGGGTTATGGATAGAGTTCTGAGACCCCACAGTCAGTATGCTGCCGCCTATCTGGACGATATAATCATCCAAAATCCGATTGGGAAATCCCATCTGTCGCGAGTACAGGCGTTATTAATTCTCTATGTGAGGCAGGTTTCACAGCCAATCCAAAAAAGTGTGCCTTGGTCTAGAGGAGGCTAAGTACTTGGGGACAATATAGGGCCGGGGTTTGGTAAAACCCCAAAAAAACAAAATTGAAGCCATACAGAATGGCCTCGGCCTGTGAACAAGAAGCAAGTGCGTGCCTTTTTAGGCATTACAGGCTACTTAGAAGGTTTATAAACCCAATTTTGCCTCCTAACAGCCCCGTTGACTTTACCCAACCAAAGGAAAGGATTCTGTCATGGTTAAGTGACACCTCAGCTGAAAAAGCATTTCAGACCCTTAAAGCCCATTGTGTGCTCAGCCGGTGCTGATAACCCCCGATTTAAGAAAGGATTCATCCTTCAGACCGATTTCGTCGGATGTGGGACTGGGGCGTATTGTCCCAGATTCGGAATGGTGAAGGGAAAACCCGGTGCTCTATTTTAGTAGAAAACTGAATGTCCATGAAACAAAATATGCAATAGTGGAAAAGGAGTGCCTTGCTTTTAAATGGGCCCTAGAAGCACTCCACTATTACCTGCTTGGCTGGCATGTTGAGTTGATTACAGATCATGCTCCCCTCAAATGGATGTGTGAAAATAAGGAAAAGAATAGAAGGGTCACAAGATGGTTCCTGGCCTTACAGGAATACAAATTTTCGGGAAAGCACCGGGCCAGGGAAACCCAAATGAAGAAAGCAGATGCCTTGTCTCGCTTTCATTGTCTGATGTCCAGATGTGTTCCCCCCTCGGGGCTGAAAACAGGGGAGAGGGGATGTGTACAGAGTGTCTGGATGGGCCTAGAGGGAAGGTATATATGCCCAATATTCCCTTTTGTCCAGGTAAAGAGCAACCAGATAGAAGAGTCAGATCTAAAAGATCTCTATGTACAGGGTTTAGTAAAACCCATTTACAAGGGCTGGTTTTCTGGAGTGGGGATAGCGAGGGTGGGCCCCACTACCTGGGCAGTCCGGGTTTTGGGCTGCCTGATTAAGTTTAGGTGTGTCTGCCTCATATAAGGCCAGAGCTGCAGACACACACTCTCTCACTCTGGGACAGGTTAACAGCTACAGGGCCTGTGGGGGCCCCTGCTTGTGGTTAGTAAATTGTTTTTGTTCAGTGACTGGTTTTTAGGCCGGGACTGTGTTAGAGAGGTGTTCCTAATGTTTTGTAAGAGCCGGACAGGCATAGGATTTGTTTTGTTTGTTTTATTTTATGTACCACATGCTAAACAATAAAACTGTCTGCGGGCAGTTTTAAACGAACTTTCCTTGTCGTTTTGACTTCTGTGCCCGCTGTGCTGTGCCCGTCTACCCAGGAGAAAGAACCAACCCGCTACCTAATCCCTTACAATATATATATAAATATATATCTCCACATTTCTGGTAACCTGTATCATTTGTCCTTTGTTCTTATATACATCTGACACAGTTTACTTTAGAACTAAATGCTCCTAATCTGCCAGTTTATTATTAATTTTTACAATGGCTTTTAAATATCACTATATGCTATTTATTCATCTGCTGCTCATTTATGCCAATAATATTAGTTGTCTCAGCACTTGTTTTACCCCACTATTTAGAGCCACAAATAGGCTATTATTTTTCTTTTTCTACTATTATTTTTATTATTAGGAGCAAATAATAGTTCTTTTTGTAGACGCTCTCGATATCATCTCCACCATCCTCCCTGTTGAGACATGTGACAACCCAATATAGCAGTATCTGAAAAGGTTACTAGCGTTGTATACTGAACATGTGTAGATATAAAATATAGCTATTTTAAGTAGTACCTTTAAAGTAATGACTGTGATTACAAGAGTATCAGATACAATGACATTAGAGAGATCTCATAAGTCATATATTACTCTACAAACAACTAATCCGCAACAGTATTTCTCTTTTATAGATACTTTAATGGGCAATGCTATATTATTCTTCTGACATACCCCTACCTGCATTTATAACCCTTAAAACTAGAACTCAATGGGTCACTATTTCAGGCTACTTTTTTTTACAGAAGGAATGACTGGCCACAGCCACAGGAGAATACTGTGAGCAACAGAAGGCAAAACAGAGCCTATTAGATAACACATTTATATATATTAATATTACAAATCACCTACTACTTCTTCACATTCAAATCCACTTACATTTACTGTTCTTTTTATTTATTTATCTACCTAGTTTTACGTTCGCCAAGGATCTTAATAACTTAGGTTAATTTTATGTCTTTTACAACAACCATTGTTACACTTCCTTGCAGCACCTTTCTCACCTACATTGGACACTAATCATACACTAATAACTTGCCAAAATGCTCGGGTAAGTGCATTCTGATTTCAGACCAGCGCTGGTTTTTACCCTCCTGGTTGATCTGCAGCCACGGCCCATTTTTACTGTCCTACCTATTCCAAATCTAAACCCTCCGGTGCCTGCCCTCTGCTCCTTGTCAGGGTACAGAGAAGACAACCCTTCTGCCTTGCCTGATCTTTTCCTGTGTCTGTATGTCTTTGCTTTTGTGCCGGGTACCTTCTACAAACTTGGGGTCTCATTGGTTTATCTACTGCCCTATAAATATATTTACCCTTATGAAATTCTTGAAATTCTTCTCATAATGTACCTGAAGTTACTAACTTAGAAACCATGTGCCACTCACTTCTGAGTCTGTGTTAACAACGCATTGTTCTGCAGCCATCCTCTCCTTTCCTCCAACACTTTTTTCCATATTTCTTCATTTTATCTGCCTTCTGGAACCATGTGTATCCCATTCATCAACTTTTTTTTTTTTCTCACACATCCTCACTAGAGATGGGCAAATTTATCAAAAATTCGGTTCGCCGACTTCGTCGAATTTTCCGACAAAATCCATTTAGGTCTGAATTACTTCGGGAGGAATCGCGTTAAAAAACAGCTATTTCCTGGCGGCACAGAGCCTGTAGGGTGCTGTAGAACATTGTGCCATGCTTAAATATGCAGAGGGATCTTGGTTTGGTCATCATACAATGCTGTGTTTTAGTATGACACGCACATGACTGCTGCCGCTATTAGAATCGCTTCACTCTAAAATTCCCTGGGCACTTACGGGGGCAAAACTGACCAAAAAACTGAAGTGGGAACTCAGCCTGACAAGGTAACGTCAGCGCCAGCTGGAAAGAAACGAGCTGAGGGCTAAGATCCTACAATAGAACACAGAAGTAGGTTACCGGAGCCGCCACAGATTGCAGCACAGTACGGGGACGTCACAGCAGGAGTCACCCTGCGAGGCCATAGCATCCGGTGTCATCTACCGGCCATGTGTTGACCACACACTAGGTCATACACTTTCTCCCAGATGACATTTGACAACCCCAGCTAAGAGTCAGTGGGTTTGTCACACACAACCCCTAGTTGGCATGGCCCGAGAGCAGGTGAAGGGCTCTCACCTGTCCTCAACCCACCTCTGTCCTGTTCGCTTCCCACAGCCAGAGAACTACTATGTGCTGCGGCCTCTGCGCCACTATACAGTGAGGACAAAATATTTGAGGACAGTGGGCAGCAAAGAGGTGGGGAATACATCCTCTGCTTCTTGCAGAAGCGGGCAAATAATGATGAGGAGAGTTGCAATGGGGGGTTATGTTGTGAGTGGTCAGGCTTTGTACAGCGACACCGTTGAGGTGGACGGCGGTGACAGGCAAACACTAATCGATGTACCGATCGCACTTGGGAGCCGGGTGAAGTAACAAGGCTGGGGCAAGGTAAGGTGCCCTAGTTATAAACAAGGCATAAAGTGCCCTCAAACAGAAAAATCAGCCCACTTTTCCCTGTCTCCTTGTGCCCCTCCCTTTTCCTCCCTGGGATGAAGTGGCGCGCCCCACCGCGGTTCCACCCTCGACCCACCCAAATTTTCCCCCCCGGCCCTCGGAAGCATTCCGTTTTCTCTACATTAATGGCCAGGGAAAATTGCCAAATTCCCCTTTACCATTGTAACGACACGGGTAGTGGCTTCTCTGGACCACCGCAAGCGGTGGGTAGCGGCCATGCCCGGGGAGCGGGGCTAAGTAGGTCCCGGGTTTTTACCAAGAGCCCCCACAAGGCAGGATGGACCTTTCCCCGCGGCGGGAGCCCTACCAGGTCGTTACCCCGGGCGCGTTAGCTTGTGGGGGCACCCCGGAGGCCAGGGGGGAAACCGAATTGTAAGATAAAAACCGAAAGTCAAAGGGAAAGCCAACAGGTAAAGGGCAGGTTGGCGGAGATTCGGGGTCGGGAAAACGTAGCAGAAAGGGGGGTTTCAGGGCAGACAGGAACTGTGAACCGGGGGGAAAATTTTTTATCGGGGGGAAAATTTGATGAACAGGAATAAAATATTAACGGAGAAATTTTTAAAACAGGGGGAAATTGATGAACAGGAATAAATTTAAAAAACGGGGGAAAATTATTGAACGGGGGGAAATTGGATGAACAGGAAAAAATATATTAACGGGGAAAAAAAATTATTGAACAAAGAAAGGGCCCCTTTTAAAGGGGTTGTATCATTTCATTAAAAATGGCTTAGAAAAATTTGGGACATTTAAAACAAGTAATTTTTTGCAATTAGTTGCCCTTTTGCAAAGCGGGTTTTGAAAATTCCATTTTTTCCCCCACTTCTTTTCTGTTTACATGATATCCAGTGCGGGTGGGATCCTTCCTCCTTGCTTTTCCCCTAGCTGAGAAGCCTTTTAAACATTTTTGTACTCACGGACCCTTGCATTCCGGCCTTTCACTAAAAGAAAGGGAAAAGGAAACATTTTCCCCTCTGCACAGCCAGAAAAAAAACAGAATAACCCCTGCAGGGCTTCTATAATCAGGAAACAGCTCAATTTTGTGTTGCCCCCTGCTCTCCTGCATTTGAAAGGGGGATCTGTGCCGTTCAAAAAAAGCCCGGATTCCCAAATGTAACAAATCTCCCGCTGTGAGAGAAGAGTCAGGGGTCAGTGTAGATTGAATGCAGCCCGTTTGGGATGTATTTCAGTCTTACCCAAAATAAGACTTTATAAGAGAAAAAACAGTGACATGTGGACTCAGACAGAGAGGGGGGGGGGTCTCCCGGGGGCAAGCATGAACAGGGGGAAGGGGGGGGGGATGTACCCCGCTGAGAGGGGGAAAAAACGCCCCTGCATTTTTAGAGTTGAGAAGCTGAGAGGGAGTATGAATCAACCCAAAATTAAAAAAGCGATACATCCCCTTTTAACGATTTTTTTAAAGATTCAATGGGGCAGGAGGAAATTTCCCCTTTGGGCGAACGAAGTCCCCACACGGGGGGAAAAAAGCTCAAACAGGTTTTTCCAAATCTTACCTCCATCTGCAAAGAAAATTCTAAAAAGGGGCCCGGAAAATTTGCATGACTTCAGACGTTCTTACACCCCCAAGCACAAAACCCCCCCTTAAGCGCACGGCAGGGCCAGCCTCCCGCAAAATAGGGGATATGTGACATTTCCCAAAAGGTGGAAAACCCGCCTCATAAAGTTGGAAGACTCTAATTTAACAGAGAAAAGGGTATTAAAGGTTTATTGATGATCCCCAAACGGACAGGATACACCCCCCGTGTAATTTTAATGTCGGCCAGGGGCACTCATTCGGACACCTGCCGTTTTCTCAGGGCCCTTTCATGCGGACACGTTATTTGCAGTCGCCGGGCTACGGGTGAATAAAGTCATTCCCCCTTCTGCTGTCACAGACAGTGGTATGGATCCACTGGATCACCCAAGCGATGGCAATACCCCGCAAGGGACGGGGTCTAATTAAGTCCCGGTTTTTTACCAGAAACCGCCGCAAAGCGGGGTGGACTGCTGCGGGGGAGTCACCAAATCGCAACCCCGACGGCTTGCTTTCGGGGGCAGCCAAGGTTAGCAAATACAAAATCGAAGGCAAAATGATCAGGGACAAAGGGAAGGGCAGGGAAAACCGGGAAGGACGGGTCAAGGGATGGAGGGAAGGGTACAGTCACGGGAATACAACAGGCTGAAAAACGCTTTCTCTATTTGGGTCTAAAGATTATTTTTAGTATTTTTTTATTTTTAAAGTCTTGGGGGCTTTGTGAGAAGCCTTTTTCCATTCAAAGCACTAAAGAATTTCCACATTTTAAAAAACTGGACACCAAGAAATGTTCAGCAAATTTTTTTTTTATCACCTTTGTTATCTGTTCTAAAAACGAACTTTTATCAACTAGTTTTCTTAAACATTGAAACTGTGTGGATGAATTTTTTCCCCCCGGTACAAGGGAGGGCCTCCAAAAGGACTTGTTTTTTTTAGTTTCTGTAATTGGACATCGATTCACATTTTTAACTGAAAAAGTTATTAAAAAACCCATTTTTTTGCGCATTTGCTTTTGCTTCTTTTTTTTTCTGTCCCCATTCCATTTTGTACTAAATTTCAATAAAACAAGGCAAAGAATGCAAAATAAGCCCCTAAAACATTCCCTGTAGTTATGGTCTCCTTCAGTTCATTTCCCTACACTGCACTTTAAAAAAACTGGTTACCAGAAAAGGATTCAAACCACCACGTTTATACTTTATGATGTTTTGACGTCATGCGTCGTCCTCAACGGGCTTGGTATGCAGAGGTAACCGCTCGCCAAAAACCTCCCCTTCCCCATTCCACACAAAACTGCAAAAAACGGGATTCTGCCCCACCTCTTCATTTCCCAAATAGCTGTGACTGTCCTCAATTGTTCGTCCCCGCTGTATAGTGGCGCGAGCCCAACCACAAATAGTTTTCTGGCACTGACCCCCAACGGGAAAAAAAAAAAAGCGGTTAGGACAGGTGAGGGGCCGCTGACCGTTCCTGGGGCCCTGCCAACAAGAGTTGTACTGACTAACCGCCGCTGGGGTTTTTAATGTAAAGGGATGAAGTAATGCCTACTCAACAATCAAAAACCCTTTGGGTTTTTGACCCAACACACGGCCGCTACTGACACCCGGGAGTTCGGGCCCCACCCAGTCACCCCTGCGCGACGTCCCCTACGTGCTGAACCTGTGCCTGCTCCAGGAATGTTTGTGCCCCTGCCACTCGCATTGAAGAGCCGCCCCCTCCGTCGACATACTGTTTGTTTTAAAAAGTACAGACTCTTTTAATGAAGATATCTGAATGATAAATACAACCCCGTATTTGACTCCAAATAACCCAGTAACAAGCTTTGGGGAACCCCCTTTGGGTATAAATTGTGCCCACAAATGGCCAGGGAAAAATTTTCTTGTATGTGCCTTTAAAAAAAATGTGTATTTAAATGAATATAAAAGCACAAACAGGCTTAATTAACCTTCGGATATAAATTATGCTACGGAAAAAAATTCTTTTTTTTGGCATTGAAAAACACCGTTTATTTTATGAAAAACAGCAGAAACATCTTAATTAACCCCTTGGATATAAATTTTAAAAAAAAATGAGCTGCCAAAATTAACGGTATGTGGAGTGTTAAACCTGTTTCTTTCCCTGAATACAACAAAAAACAGGCTTAGATAACCCTTGGGTTTTTTCAATGTCTCCGAACTGATCGATAGATTAAAAGTATATGCCACTGGACTTAAATTCCAATACCCCAAAAAATCAAAAATTAGAATTAAGAAAGCGTCTCGAGAACAGCTTGACACCCCCCAAAAATGCTGTATAAAAGTTATTTCTTTTGGTGAGATCCAGCTACGGAGCGGCAGCAGCTACAACACGGCAAAGAGAGAGGAGTGTGAACTGCCAGCGGCGTCCGGACTTATATAGTGCGGTGACGTAAAGAATCCGCCCGGGTTTTTGATTGGGTTCATCTTGCCATGTCATTGGGATGTTCCTTTCTTCCTCCCAGAGTTCTTTTTCCCCCGAAGCCTGTGCTTGCAGCCATTTTATCAAATTAAAAAAAATGCTTCGTTCCCGCGAATACCCCAAACTTTGACTTCGTTCAATCGAAGTTTTCCCGAAATTCTAAAAATTCCCTTCGTTGAAACAATTCGCCATCTCTAATCCCCGACTATCTGTACATGTATCAGTCAGTCTCTGTGTCCCTAATTTATCTGACAGAAAAAAAAATGGTAGCCGCATGAAGTCCCCAAAAATATTCACATAAGAAAACTCACATGCAACAGACCATCCAAAAACGAGGGTCCCAAATCCACCCAGCAAAGTCCAAAAAAAAAAAGGGGTTAGCAAAAACCTTTTTAACTTAAATTGGAGTAAAAATCAAAGTTTTGCCAAAATGATAAGAGCCCTTTTTTAAAATAAAAAAATGGGGTTTCGTGTATAAACTTAAAAATAGAGAAAAATTTTAAAGATTGTTTTAATTTTAAAAAAATGAAAATAAGTTTTTATAGTGTAAATTATTTTTCCCCTGTCAATCATCTGTTTAAAAGCGGGACCCAAAAACTGGCACATCTCAGATACCCGTTTTCAAAATAACTCTGCGCTGTTCGACCTAAGCGCAGTCCGTAGGTTGGGGCTACAAAATCTTTGCGCATGTCAGATGCCCCGCGCATGTCAACTAAACAAAATACAAAGGGTTCTATCTCAATCTCGTGAAAATGTCTATAAAGATAAAGTGCTTAAATTCATTGCGTGAATCTATATGCTCATTACCCCATTTTAAAGATAGCTACAAGGGTACAAAAACATCTATTATAATCATTTATAACCATAGGTCCATAGGTACACTAATGTACTATGCGGGCTAATATTTTATATGTTTTTAGGGGGGAAGAAGACGTCATGAAACATGATATCACCAACCCAACATTGATGGCACTATCATTCCCACAAAACATACAATGTATGAATGTAAGAAGACGTGCAAGATATCTTCAGGCAAACATCAGAAGCCCATGAAACATAGGGCGACATGTATGAATCTCACCACGTTGGGGCGCACCTTTCCGCCGGTTTTCCGGCGAAATCTGCGCCTGATTTATGTCAGCACTGGGGCGCGCTCATACTTACTATGTAAAGTCCGCCGCGCCTCGCCAGAGTGTGAGGCGGAGTGCGGGACTTAGGCGCAATGCGTGCCTGCGCCTAAGATTCTCCGCCCAACGTAGTGTCATCATACATGCGGTGTCAACTCCGCTGCGTCTCGCCAGTGTGTGCGGCGCAGCGCGGGACTTAGGCGCAGTGCGTGCCTGCGCCAAAGATTCGCCGCCCGACGTAGTGCTATCATACATGCGATGTAAACTCCGCTGCGTCTCGCCAATGTGGGCTGGAAAACAGCGAGAATTCCTTAAAGATGTCCGTGCGGAGGAAGATTGCAAAAATCGCCTTTATAAAGGCGTCAAACATTCTCTGGAAAAGAGCTGAAACCTAATGAAAGAAAAACAAAATCCAATCACTTTCCAAAAATCCAGAACGGTCCAACATCACGAAATCGGATCTTGGAAATCGCCGGGAAATACATGAAATCGAATTCTGAAAGCTATTCTACTTGGTCGCCATAAACCAGCCAATCAGAATAGGAGCGACAGTGAACCATTAAAACCTATGGAGAACTATTGACCAATCAAAATCCCAGGCGGGACAGTTCAAAATACAGTAAAAATACAGAAAAGAGCTGATTGGCTGAGCTAGCGGGGGGCTTGGCTATCCCAGCCAATCAGAGCGCGAGTTACTTGTCCCATTGTAGTCTATGGAGAGATCGGCGCAATGCAATCTCTGCTCTCAGCGCCGTGCGGCATGGAGTATGAATTAAAAAAATCATTTTTATTAGTTGTAAAATATTCTCTGAAAAAGAACTCAAACCTTCTATAAACAGCAATCAATTAAATTCCGAACAACGCGTTTGTCGCCGAGACCGGCGAATACAAAAGAGTATGAATACAAAAATCATTTTTATTATTAGTAAAATATTCTCTGAAAAAGCGCTCAAAACCTTCTCTAAAAATAAAGCTGTGAAATCCCTAACATGCGTTTGTCGCCGAGACCGGCGCTACATAAGGAATTGCAATAGAGAGAATTGCCGGGAAATACAGTAATTCAAATTCTGTAAGCGCTTCTGATTGGTCGGCAGAAGCCAGCCAATCAGAATAGGAGCGACAGTGGCCCATTCTAACCTATGGAGGAGAATTGACCAATCAGAATAGGAGCGACAGGGAGCCATTCTAACCTATGGAGAAAAATTGACCAATCATATTCAAAGGCGGGACAGTTCAAAATACAGTAAAAAGGCAGAAAAGAGCTGATTGGTTGAGCGAACGGGGGCTTGGCTATCCCAGCCAATCAGAGCGCGAGCTACTTCTCCCATTCTAGTCTATGAAGACATTGGCACAATGCAATCTCGGCGCTCAGCGCCGTGCGGCAAGGAGTATGAATAAAGAAATCCTTTTTATTAAGTGTAACCCATTATCAGATAAAGCGCTGAAACCTTCTCTACAAATAAATCAGTTAGATCCAGAACAACGCGTTGGTCGCCGAGACCGGCGCTACATAGGGAATTGCAATATCGAGAATTGCCGGGAAATACAGTAATTCAACTTGTTTCTGCTCTTTTCATTGGTCGCCATAAACCAGCCAATCAGAATCAGAGCGACAGTGGCCCATTCTAACCAATGGAGTAGTATTGACCAATCAGAATAGGAGCGACAGTGGCCCATTCTAAGCAATGGAGAAATATTGACCAATCACATTCCAAGGCGGGACACTTCAAAATACAGTAAAAAGGCTAAAAAGAGCTGATTGGCTGAGCTAGCGGGGGCTCGTCCAGCTTAGCCAATCAGAGCGCGAGCTACTTTCTCATAGAGTTCTATGGGGAAAAGAAATGCAGAGCGAGCTCTGTTGGTGATTGGTTACTTTAAAAGAGGCGCGGTTATTTGGACCAATGGGAGAGCGAGCGACGCTCCTATGGGTTTTCTAATGCAATCTGTAAGAAAACTATACATGGCCGAAATCAAATGAGAAGACAATAGAAGTTGTCCCGATGTGTATATAAAATGAACACTAATCTTGGGCTCACGAAAATAACTAATAGAATAGTGAAGAAATCAGGCGATACCTTTTAGAGGCTAACTGAGTATATTTGATATCAAATATACTCAGTTAGCCTCTAAAAGGTATCGCCTGATTTCTTCACTATTCTACTACTTTCTATGGCTAACACGGTACAACATTATACTACCGAAAATAACTAAGAAATATGAATTCACTGTGTTCATTTGGATTCCTTTGTTTTCGTTATGCAATGATCAATAATATGTGGATAACGCAAATAAAGCAAGACAAATGAATTCATTGAATGAATGTTGTACATCTTTGCTGTCCCCTCATATTTTTGCAACGGAAACCTGCGCCTCATGTATGGCGGCGCCCGAGGTGCGTTCAGACCTGCAGTATAAACTCCACCGCGCAGTGCGGGGATTTCGACGCATTAGTAATGCGCCTCACCTGTATATAAAAAAGTCGCAAGATTCACCTGTCGTTGCTGCCTTCTATTCAATAGGAGGATTCACAGCTGCCCTGGAGCCTGCTAGCCCAGATCGCGTGTCCCTCAGCATTCCTATGCATTTGATGGACGAGGTTCTGGCGGTGCTTGCGCATCGGGAACGGCTTGATACGCCAGCTGCACCTTCTACTGGGGACACAGAGCACAGTGATCCCCAGCCCTCTTGCTCATATGCACGCTCCCCACATGAGTCGCAGCAGTCTGGCTCCTCAGCCATTATTCCACCTGCTGCTTCTGCTCCCCCTGGCGGCTCTATTCCATCTGCTGCCTCTCGTCCCCGAGCTTCTCCCCCTGGCTCTTCTGGGGCCTCGGGAGAGTTGCAAGGGGCAGGGCGCAGCAAGAGTCGCAACTTTCTCCCGTGGAAAATAAAATTCTGCTTGAGGAGGTAAGTGATGTGTCCGCTCCCAAAAATATTTCCCACTGCTAATACTGCCTGTTTGGGGAAATGTTTCAACTCAGGATGGTGCCCCAAAGGGGTGTATTTTGGGTTGAGGGGGATGGGGGGCCCCTTGCACCCATATTTTGGGTAATGGGTGTGGGAAGTTTGGGGGGGGGGGTTTTTCACTGTGCCTTATTTTTTTTGGGCCCAGGAAGTTGTGCTTGTAGAAGGGGCAGCGTTTACTAATTTAAATCATGATTATGTGATGTGAGCTTTGGTTTTTTTTTTCCCCCTTCAAACCCCCAGTTCGCCTTTCTGGTGTTTGGTTATGTTTAGCCATTATCAGCCTCATTGTAGAAAAGGTTGTTTTTTGGTAGTTGCAGCACTTCAATTGCATGGGTGTAAGTGTTGTTTGATGTATTTTTTTCTTTTCCCCGATTTTGGCCACCATTACGAGTTTGGGTTCCTTAGTTAAACAAAGGACCCAAACTTCAAAATGGGGAATGTTTGTGTGGCTTTGGCCCCCCAAACTGTGGTAAAGTGTGTTTGGGGGATAATGCAGCCCGTCCACTGACTCACCCCCCACCTCAACCACTGGGTTTCACTCCAAATTTCCCCCTTAATTGTTGAAGGCTGCCCTTATCCTTTAATAGCAAATTTTCGGGTTTTGTCAAAAAGCCCTGGTGTATTTTTTATAGGACATTGGCCCCCTCACAAATTTTGACCCAAGTGCAAAATAATAATGTTGTGCCAATTTTTGCTATGTCACATCCCTGAAAGTTTGTTGCTAATATATTTTCTCTCCTTTCTTTCTTGGTGGTGTGAACCAATGATTGCAGGCCAGTGGCTGCGCCTTCTCGCTCTGCGGGAGCAGCCCGGTGAGGCCGTGTGGGGAAGCTGGCCATGAGCCCCCCACCCCCGCCCGCTTCCCAATTCTAATCAAGCTTTGCAGCGTATAGTAAAAATTTTCTGACTTGGGAAAGAAGAGAGCAGGTGACGTGGCAAAAAGAGTGGGAAATATGACTAGCTGGCCGTTCAAAGAGCGAGTGGCTTGAGGGGTAAAATATCCAGTATTAAATTCCCAAACCGCAGCCCGTTGCGTGGAGCCCCTGGATCGGGGATGGGGGCCACTACCCTCCCCGGGTTCCCAAAAATCCCCCGTAGCTGCGGCTGGGAAGATTAAGATTTAGATGGGCGGTGCCCCTCGCCAAAAGGCACCCCCTTGCCATTCCATCGATTTTATCGCCCCCTTTCAGTGGTGTAGAGAAAGGGGAGAGCCTGTCACCTGGGGTGTGGCAGGGTTTCCCCCCCATGGCCCCAAAGGCCAAGAAAAGGGTAAAAAAAGGGCCAAGGCCCTGCCCGGCCCAACAAACCAGCCGCGTCGCAAGGGTGAGGCTCCTGTCTAACCTGTGCCCGAGAAGCTTTTTGGGATGATTTTTGTGTTTTTTTCTAGTGGTCAGGGGTTTGGGTTTTTTGGGTGGAGGGTCCCTCTGTTTTGAGGTCACCCTTGTTGGGTAGGGGGCACAACAGTTTCGGCTAAATGTGTGCCAGCCCCCCAAATTTGAAAAGACTACAAAGGCCCCAAAATACCCCAAATTGACTTTAGGGGGGACTGGGAAAAGGTGTTTTGGGGCCTTGGTTGGCCAGGGATCGTCACTGGTTGGGGCCCCCAAGCTTTTACGTCAAGGTTCCCAAACTTTTTTGAAAACCTTCAATGGGTTCCCTTTATGTTTTTGTTCAAAACAAATTTTTGGTTACATACAACATATTTGGTGCACCCCACACTTGGTCCCTTTTGTAATTTGATGTATTTTTTTCCGGAAGTTGTCTTTTGC